>CM068831.1:109027032-109271185 GCA_028554795.2 Sinohyriopsis cumingii | reverse complement strand
TGAGTGCAATATGATGTTGCGCGCGAGTTCAGTATCGTAAAATAGTGAACGATTCTGACAATGAAAAGTTATTAAAGGAGAATCAAATGAGCATATAACAACAGAATATATTTAATGACGTAAGCAATGATATTGGATTCGGTTTTAATTTAGTCTGATGAAGCAATAAAGCGAAACCGATCACACATTCTACGTGTTGGTGTTGTTTATTTTATAATTTAATTAATCTTTTTTCCACATACACGTTGTCAATCAAATGCAATCTCACGAAACATCTTTCACTTAACGGAGTATTAACACATACTTGTCAGCTACAATACTTACGAGGCCAATTTGTGTTTCTAAAATGTAGACCGTGTTTAATCCTCATCTGCTGACTTCACCTGGGCTTTTCAATTAGTCATGCAGATGACTGATGATTGCAGACAATAAATCCCATAGGAAATTATTTCGAAATTATTTGTACTCAACACGCCTTTGAAATTTTCTTCTGCTCTCATTTAACGATGCATTCGCTCTGTAACGTTGAAATATAAGCACACTTGCACTGTACACGGTTCACAATAAACGAAAAGAAGATTGCGTCATTTACGATCTTAACATATTCTAATGTGTCGCTAAGCAAGCTGATACAACAAAACAATTTTATTAGGACTGGACAAGTTTACATACATTATTTTTATTCGCCATTTTTTCTGTTGAGTATGTATTTATTTATTTGTCTTTTTTTCACAGAATAAAACTAAAGAGTTAAGAATCAAAAGGTAAAACCTGTTAAAATCAGTACAAAGATGAATCTTCATATGTACGTAAGTATGTACTACAACAAGATATAAAAAATATCAAAAGAAAATTATGCCAAATTTAAGAAATATTATATAAAAACAAGAATAAAAGAAATAAATTCCTGAAAATTATCGGATCAAAGGTTTTATTAAATAAATCCTCTCAAGTGGTACATAATTTCAAAGCTTTTTCTTCGAGGTCACTTTGAAAAACTTCTGTACCACGTGTAGAAGAAGAAAATAATTGGATCAAACTTTATTTGCAATATAAATCGCACTCTAAGTTCAGAATCCTCTCTGACGGCACATCATTTAAAAGCTTCTTTTTCGAATTCACATTAAGGAACTTTCTGTATCACAGGGTAGAAGAAGATAGACTGGACACTTCTATACAGTAGATACAACAGATGCTTCCCGATAAGGCCACTAGCGACCGTATTCTACCCATTTTACCTGGACAATTGGCAACCAAGGCACTTTCCCCTATCTATCGAAGAAATGTCTTATACTGCCATTGGCCACTGTCAGTTCATGCATTCTGTTAGGGGTTCGTCATTCAAGATTATGCTTGTGTCACGTGGATACTCATGAGATTTAGCGAAGGTCAGAACATTATTAGTTATAAGGTGCTGAGTAAAAGATTAAACTTGAGTTAGAAAACTTAAAAACTGAAATATGTAGCAATACAAGACAAAATGTAAAGTTAATTAAGGGTTTTTTAAATGGTATGTAATGAAACAGCAAAATATATACATGCCTTATATCATGGGGTCGACATTTGTATATAAAATGCACAATCTCAGAACGTCCAAAAGTTGTTGTTGGTGTATGGTCATAACGTTTCCGGAGTAAGCCTTTTGTTAATGACTCAAGGGATGGAAGTTAATGCAATTAAGAAGAATATGTTTCACTGACATGGTATAAACTCTGGCTGACATTCGCCATTTGGAAGTACGCACATGTTAGATACCTGTCCCGTCTATGCGATCAACACAGTGCAAACTCATATATACGATTTAATCTACGTGAGGAATGCCACTCTCCAATTAAGAGTTCAGTTTTCCGAAACTTCTTTAGGGATATTTCCATTCCGCATATTATACCACGTAGATCATAGCTATTTATCCAATAGTTAAAACCTGGAATCTTCCTTTTGGAAACGGACCGCTCCGGTGGCCTAGTAGTTAGAGCGTCCGCCTCGGTTGCGGGAGATCATGGGTTCGAGTCATACAAAAGACTCTAACAGGTGCCCCGCTTGGCGCTCAGCATTAAGAGGTTAGTGTTAGGACTGGTCGGCCTGGTGTCAGGATAATGTCACTGGGTGGGACATATTGCTACATGTCTGCGGCATGATGCCCCAGTGCTAGACATCACTATAAACTGCCACACTACAGACATCATAACGATATGAGTGACTTTTTTATATAAAAAACTACATTAAAAATCCAAATAGCACATACACACACACACACACACCCCTTTTGGAAACGATTAATGGCACGTCAGCAAAATAACGGCGATATTGTGCCGATCAACGATAGAGTTCAAACGCGCGCGTGTGTGTGTGTGTGTGCGTGCGTACGTGCGTTCGTGTGTGTGTGTGTGTGTGTGTGTGTGTGTGTGTAAAGTTAAAACAAAATATGAATATTAATTGCACAAAATAAAATAGGAAGATGAACCCCTCCAAAAGAGGTAAACATGAATAATTGCAAGATATAATACGGGTACAGATTTCACAATTATATGAAATGTGTATAAATTAAAGGATGTATGCATTAAAGTTTAACTTCAGCACAATAAAGGTTCCATGGTGTCGATTTACAGTATACATGTATCTTCCTATACCTCAACACAATCATGGCTTTAGGAAAATGTACAAAGCGATTGCTCATATATGTTGGAAGATAAATAATTCAAAAATGAAAACGGTAAATTAAAAAATGCAAAAAGGAAGCATTGTGCTAAAATCTTTTATGATAATAAACACTTCCAAATAAAACATACACTTCCATATAAAGATAAAAACAACTAAATAAAACACTTCCAAATCAAAATAAACACTACCAAATAAAGATAAACACTACTGAATAAAGACAAACACTACCAAATAAACTTAAGCACTACTAAATAAAGATAAACAACACCAAATAAAGATAAATACTAAACAATACCAAATAAAGACAAACACTACCAAATAAAGATAAACACTGTTGAATAAAGACAAAAGCTTCCAAATAAAGGCAGACAATGCCAAAAAAAAAAGATAAATACTAAACAATACCAAATAGAAATAAACATAAATAGAGATAGACGCTACCAAATGAAAATAAACACAACCAAATAAATGTAAACATTAGGTACAAGAAGATAAAAGATGACCTTAAACATGTTTAAGTTTGGTAGCATGTATATCAGGTAAGAGATGACGATTTATATATAACTGGATCAACGTTATTCACATCAATAGCATTGCCTCAGAAAATAACATCGAGTTTCTTCACCTAGTTTCCATCATATACTTCTGTCTCACAAGATGGAAGGTGGCACACTCGATAAAACTGTGTTTCACTGTCGGTCGATACAGGCACAGTTTGCACTCCGACCTAGGCTCACCGTTCTGGTGTTATGCACGAGTCCGGTACGAGTGTCCGATGCGCGATCGGTACAATGTCACCTCATCTTTGAGACGTTCTATGTGACGGAAACCACACTCGAATAGTGGCTTTGTCGAGCTTACATTGGACAGATTTTGCCTTGAATGAAGAAAATCACAATTTATATCATATCTGAAGTCAGTATATGGATTGTTCCATTCGGAAACGGGTAAGTGCAGAGTAGTTTTGATACTTATCTTCCTAGCCAGTACCCCCAAAAATATGACTATGTATCCTACAATACAAAAAAACTAAACTCTTCCAGATTATTGAGAAAGTCACACTGGTGCAAGATTTCGAATAATAAAGGGTTGACAAATTTCATATTGTGCAAGGATTTCAGTGTGGAAATGGAATTATTCAGGTACGATTTGTTATTTCTTATCAGAATTAATTGAGTTCAAAGATCTGAGTGTGGTTGTAATCCCAGTGGTAAAATTAGAGGCTTTGTTCGACTCGAGATTGGGCACCTGCTGTTGCGATTGCATGTCCAAACATGCCTCGCTCTTTCAAAACGTCTGTTTAGAAAGACGTATAGTTATGTGACGATGCTCTGATTTCTTGCATTTTACTCGAGAATAAAAAGAGAGGATCTGTCGAGGATTGTTTGCATTCGCAAAGGTCAATTACAATACTTGAAGGTTTTTTGATAACCAAGATTGCAATTTTGGAGTACAAAATTGTGCAATATTTCCAACATTGATTTTTTTTTGTTTCATGGGGAGGACTAATTTGTATAGGAAAAGGTGGAACAAATCTGGTTTCTGAGAGCATGCAGCTAATCATGTGGTAATATGTGGGCCATTAGAAGACGAGATATTATGCGGGATCAGAAAGATTAGAGGACAGCTCGATACTATGCTAATGAGCCAATTTCGTTCTTCTGAGATAAACTGATGATTCATATATATATATATATATATATATATATATATATATATATATATATATATATATATATATATATATATATATATATATATATATATATATATATATATATATATATATATATATATATATGTATGTATGTATGTATGTATGTATGTATGTATGTATGTATGTATGTATGTATGTATGTATGTATGTATGTATGTATGTATATATATATATATATATATATATATATATATATATATATATATATATATATATATATATATATATATATATATATATATATATATATATATATATATATATATATATATATATATATATATATATATATAGTCTATGCCACGTGCGCATAACCCTTCTATTACATTCATCAGGTATATTTGTAGCAGAAGGATTGTCTTTATTATAATTTCAGGCAATTATCATCTTGTATAGAATCCTTCGATCCTCATCTAATGAAGGTTGCTATCGATATTGAACAACCACGTATATTAAACGACTATTTATATCTGCAAATTACCATATTACATTATTTTCTGCTAGCTCGTCTGTTGCTTTTTAATCAACCGTAGTATTGATTGTAACAGGCAGTTAATCCCATAGGACATTATCGTTTTGCTCGACACGTATTTGAACTTGTTACTGGTCACTATTCGTTCAGGACGCTCCCACTGATTGATTAGTATTAATATATATTTATAGTTGCACATGAGCTTCCAGAAAACAGTAAAAAGTACGACATATGGTAGAAATAGTTATTTCCCTAGAATACAAAGTGAAAATGAGATAAAAACAATTAACTGTATTGTGAATTAAATCCAAAAATAATCCAAGAATTACAGACACAAGTCCTAGTGATATAAAGTCCTGAATAAAATTCAGTAAAAGTCCAGAACATATCCCAAAACTGAAGTCTATGAAGTGACTGTGATACCTATTTAAGTGTTGATGTATTAACAGTCTTTGTTGAATCACAGAAATATAATTCCAGATTTAAATTCAGTATGAATTCCAGTGAATGTCTCTGTGCAAGAATTTCATCAGAGTACTTTTGTATTTCCATAGAAATAATCACTTGAATTTTATAATTTGAAGACAATAAAGTTCAGCTCAAACTGGTCACAATATAATACAACTTGAAGATGCTAGATGTTAAAGTACGATTGACAAAGTCCTCACAATCTCAAGATTATATAGTTCTCTACTTGACCTAATGTAACAAGTAGAATTTTCACAAAAAAATATTACCTATTGGAAAATAACCTTCTAGTATGATCTAATGAGTCGTGATCCTAAGATAACAAGTTGCCCCAATATACACCTCTGGCTGCTATTCCAAATTCTTGACGATGCATTTAGCATTTGAATTCCACGTCTTTCTTTGAGGTTTGATAGATTTCGCAGATTCGCCTCTAAGCCGTCAGTTCCATCGTAACATATTTCTTGTTCTAACTTTACCTCCTTTGACCTTTGAGTGCCTATTAGACAACCACCCAAGCTGTTTAGTAACTGATGCAGAGGGGTTGGGGGGGAGTATATAGCAGTACTTACAGTATGTTACTTAGCCGATACATACAGTACTTCACCAGTTGAGGGAACACATAGCTACAAAGACGTGCAGTTGGGTGCGTTTTTTACTGTTTTTCTAAACAACTATCAAGTCAGCACTTTTAAGAAGGAAAACATTTATAATCCATTCAGTGTTGCTTTAAAAAAAATCTTTCCTTAAACACGGTTATCAGAATGAAAACAAATCCTATATTTTATATCTGATCACGGTAATGTACAAAAATGAATCACAAATGGATTGAGAGAAAAAATAAAATTTTACGCGCGCAAGCAATCCTTATTGCCCTGCCACCCACCCCACCCTCGCATTACGTACACGCGAACACTCCATATTGCCGCCATTGCCTACCAGCGCACAAGATCGACAGCTGAAAAATTATTAACGATATCAAGTCATTTTAAGAACATGCGAGAGCTAAAATCAATTGAAATGTTACATCACCACCATGATCATTTGCTTCTTGTTAAAAATCAAAAGTTAGTGACTGACAACAAAGCAATATGCAATTTGTTTTAAAGGCGACCGTAAATCTTAGGGAGAGCAGTGGTAACACAGCTGACAGAGCATCAACTCGTAAATCAAACGTCGCGGGTTTTAAAAAGCCACTGTGCTCAGATACATTAATGTTTCAACGATATTTCGACAATATGTTTTTGCGAGCGGGGTGATTGTTTGTTTGTTGGGCGGGGGGGGGTGTCCTTAGCCTGACAACTGTAATCAAGGTTTAACGATCCTAATTAGGGATGTCATGGGTGGAGCTAACCACGCACAAATGATTTTATTCTGGAAGAAGAGGAAAATTAGTTATATTTAGTCGATGCTTTAAAAAAATGTCGAGTCACACGTATAACCACGAAAAATGATACCCACTAAAATAAATTAATTCACAGTATTTTAAAATATTTAGATAACTGTTGTTTGTTGTTGTTTTTTTTTTCAGTGAGTTTCTTTCCATACCACATATTACAGTAAGATTTTATAATTGTATAACTTGTATTATATATGCTCGTTTTTGTCTCAGCTCACTTTACATTGTCAGAACATGTGCCTAAAAATAGTAACTATAGTGTATCAGGAAGTACTTCGTAAACAAACCATGTAAACTCGTGTAGTAGACGCTTTAGGTTTTGGTTGATTAAATTTGTTTGTGAATGAACTTAAGCAGCTGTTTCGTCAATTTAAAAGTATAGATGATAAAAGTAACGATGTGGACGAGTTCAACTGAGTTAAAAACGAAACTTTCGAAGAAGAATCGTATGAACGTGACATTCGCAATGTCAACAACAAATTGAGACACAGTAATTGAAAATACCGCTCTGACAATTGAAACAGCTAATTAGGAGAATATTCATATATTTTCGCAAATAATGATTAAGATTATGACGAGTGCTCTCTAGGGCCTGAAAATATAGCAGAGAAAAGCATATTGAGGCCAAGAGCTATCACATATCTATCAGACGTACCATTTCACAAGTCTGTCAAAATGCTAGAAAAAAACGCAAGAGGGTTTTAGGTAGGAAAATAAGAGCCTCATCGATACAAAATAACAGTAATCATGCCCACATAGATCCACCCAGCGAACTTTTAACTTAATCGCGTGCTCTACATCTGTTTCAAAAAAGAATTTCCATTTTGGTCTGCTTCAAATCGACATTCAGAGTTATATTGTGAATAAACGCGAATGGATTTTGTTTTATGTTGATCCAGCTCAATTCTGCTTTTCTTATTGTGAGGGACTGGATTATTGGGTCACTTCAGTGAAGTAAGGTGAATGGATTGGTTGTGAATTTACTCTGGAATAAAATATAAATTCAATTACATTGTTTCTTGTAATATCTTTTATTGTTAAACCTTAGGTAGTTAAACAAAATGAGCATATGATAAAAAGGGGTTACTGCATTTGTATGGGAAAATATGAGCTTGTTTTTTTACTACAAAAAAATGCACTTCTCAAGATTATGCAATATTTTGCAGAAAAACTCGTTCATATTTTCCCATACAACGGCAGTAACCTATAACTACTAGTTAGAACTCTTTACCTCAGCCGGTAGAGCATCGAACTCGTAATTCAAGCGTCGCGGGTTAGACTTGGTCGAATGCCTGGTTGTGTCACTCGGAAAGACAAACAATGTTGTAAAACAAGATCGTACATTGTTCATTTCTTGCATAAATGCATATAGAAGCCATAATACCAGATTGACTATCATAATTAAGAATGGTAATGTTTTTAACCCTATTATTTTTACATGACGATGCAACTTTGTTGATATTGTGGGAAGATTTTGGTTTATAATTCTTTAAATAATTTTTATCTACATCAAATTTATGTTGACAATTATTAACTCCTGTCTTCTTAGTTGCTGAGAGACTATTTGTTTTATAAGCATAGTTCGTTGGCCTAAATAGAAAATAACTTAGATCATTACCACAAAAAAATTTAAAAACTTAGCATCAAACTCGTCTGAACCTGGACTCTTACAACTTTCATACTCTATCGTCAAGAGTATATCTTACCCCTTCATCTTTTTAATCACAGAACATTTAATTCATCAACTTAAGTTTAACGAGTCCAAGTTAAGACCAGATTCAATTTAAGATCAGAGTTAACCTCAGATCATAGTCAACTTAAGATCAGTGTCAACTTCAGATCAGAGTCAATTTAAGATTAGAGTCAACTTCAGAATAGTGTCAGCTTCAGATTAGTGTCACCTTCAGATCAGAGTCAACTTAAGATTAGAGTCAACTTCAGATCAGTCAACTTTAGATCAGAGTCAACTTCAGATCAGAGTTCAGATCAACTTTTAGAATACCTCTTGAGGGATAATGACTTTCGTAATAGGATCTCGTCTATTCACGGATGTAGTTTTGTCTGGTAAGGATTATATTATTACTTTCACGCTTTCAAAATATTTTCCAAGATAGTTCCAGTTTTCTAAATTGCAAAAATAATTCGTTATTTTCTCATTTTCTTTAATCCATCTAATTCTAAACCTTATCTTATGCACTGAAGTTTTTGCTGACTCATCACGTGAGTCTTTTTGCTGACGCAACTCTTGTAATTGGTTTTGCTTTCCACCAATCAAATGTTTATTAGTTCTTTCATTTTTGTATTAAGAGATACCACTCACTGGAATCAAAACTTTTGTCTCCATTTTCTCTATCTTTTTTTGTTAATGAGGATTACGGTATAGATTTTGCTTTGCTCTAACCTCCGATAAAACTTCTACAATTAATTGATCTTAAATTGTGTCGTATCATTTCAAATTGTAATTTTATCTTGAATCGTATCTTATTGTTTGGGATACTACATAAATTAGTTAAGATATGAATATCAAAGAAATATTGTAATTGAATGTCTTCCGTTATTTTTTATATCTGTCTTCACTATATATCATGTTTGAGATTAATGAATTATTGAACTTCCAAAATGATTTTCCTTCTTGGTGCTCCCTAAGTATATACGTTTAAGAAAGAATAAGCAGTTCTATATCTGAAGTTTCGATATATATGCTAAGCTCGGAAATCCATCAAGCCTTTTTCTTTTGTTTCTACGCTCTTAGTCTATATTTTCACATCTACATGAATTTCTCTCGTTAGTGATATTTATCAATTTCTTTCTGGATCATAGATTCATCGATCTGGCACAATTATATGAATGGTGTTGTTGATTCATGACAAAATAAATATCCCCCTCCTAGAAGTATCAAGTCATCACGAAAGTAGTTTCTGTTTGGACCACAAATATTAATATTATGTCTATATTGTCTATTTAATTGTCTATTTACGTATCTAAAATGTTCTTGTTTCCCTTGTTCATTTTGTATTCCCTTTACATCAAATTTGAAATTAGTGTTACGAGGGGACTGTAACTCCTTAAGACTGGCTTTAGAAATTACTAAATGATTCATTTATATCTCTACTGACTACGTATAAAATATTTTTGTAGGGCATGTGTGTCTTGTTGAAAATGAATTGAAACCATGTTACTTTAAAAACTGAACATGTCTGTTTTTCTTACATTTGTCACCTAGACCCTGACAAGTCATGAATCCAAGAGTAACCTTATTGGTGATTGGATTAAAGACCTGAAGTTCTGTTTGTCTGGAAAACTAATTTGGGCTGAGATGTCTGAGAGTTCAATAAATAAATATAATCTTCATAAAATTACACAACGAAAGTAAAAGAAACAGACATGTGGGACATACCATTAAATATGAATTAGAAAGGTATACCAAGTTTTATATTTATCTCGGCTTAAGCGAGTCTGATTCAAAACACATTAGAATTGCGCATACATTTATCATATAGTAACATGTTCTGGAAATACTTACGTAAGTATACTCTGGATGTCATTAAAAACAAAACAGCTGTCAAATAAATAACGAGACAAAGTCTACATACATAAATACATTCACAAGAAAAATCCTACAGACATAAACAGCTTCGCGACAAGAAAGTGCGATACAGATTACATAAATCACATACGACTACAGTATACATTCGCGACAAAAGAAAGCCAACAGACATAAATACATTTGCAACAAAGAAAGTAGGCAAACAGTTGTATACATAACATAGCATGAAAACAATATAGAAGAACATACGAGTAAAACCAAAAGGAATAAAGACTAGAACCTTAATTTAACGACTAAAGAAAAAGTAATATAAATTTTAACTTTTGTTGTGACTTTCATTCCCCAAAACACAAAAAGCTGTTGCTAAACAAAATATTTCTTTTAAACAAAGATCGTACTGGCATTAAAGAAAATGGTGTTGCAGAAAAGGCATTCCAAACAAGAAAAAAACCCACACTAAATATCATACGAAACATGAGACATGCGCGTCAGGACTGCCATGTATATTTTATTTTCATTGTTTGGTATATTCTTTTTATTCATTATATGCTCTGGATAAAGGTATTTTGGACTTGATTTTGTCCAGAATCTAGCTCATTTTATACCTGACCTTAACCATTTAGTTACTATTATTATTATTATTATTATTACTATTATTATTATTATTATTATTATTATTTCTATTATTATTATTGATATTATTGATATTAATATTATTATTACTGATATTATTATTATCATATATATGCATATATATATATATATATATATATATATATATATATATATACATATATATACATATACATATACATATATATACATATATATATACATATATATATATATATATATATATATATATATATATATATATATATATATATATATATATATATATATATATATATATATATATATATATATATATATATATATATATATATATATATATATATATATATATATATATATATATATATATATATATATATATATATATATATATATATATATATATATATATATATATATATATAAGATATATGGGGAGAGAGAGAGAGAGAAAGAGACCGTGAAATGACAAGCAAAAGCAGATATAATGTTTTCTTTCAGATGTTATTCACTTCCTTCCATGAGTCATATCATTATTTTCTTAACGATAACAGATTTATTAATTTAAATTTAATTTCCATTTCTTCTTCCTTTACGTTCACGATCAAGGCATCAGATCAATATAAATATGTAATACTAGTAACACACAGTTTACTATATGTAACACACAGTTTACTATTTGTAACACACAGTTTACTATATGTAACACAGTTTACTAATTGTAACACACAGTTTACTATATTTCCAATTTGTCTAAGATGTTCTGAAAACAAGCTTTGAAGCAAACAAAGAATCAGATCCATTTCGGAAAGTAACAAGATTTATGATTATTTATCGATAAAAGGAAAAGTCTGAGGATTTGACTATGAAATTGTGTATTATTGTATATCATTAATAGTATGGTATATCATCAATAATATGGTATATCATTAATAGTATGGTATATCATTAATATTATGATAAATAAATATAACTGCAACTCTTCTAGTTTAACTAGTCAAATACTTAACAACTGTTTTCGAACATTATCTCTGTCATCCTTCATTGTTTCCAACCACATATTTAGAGTCTTCGTTTTACCGGCTTCTGGTATCAATGATTTCTTATTTGCTGCGAATGACATACGCTACTCACACTCAAATTGTCTGCTATACTTTTTTTATATCATTAAGAAGGAAATCTATCTTCCGGTCTATAGCCTGGTATTTTACCTCTGCCTTCTTATCAAGGCCATTGAACATTTTCTGTAAAACTTACATAAAATCAATTGACATGTCCGTGTTTGTTGAAGGCGCATATTCAGCGCCACTGTTAGATATAACACTCACATTTACCAGCGATGTTTCCACCACCGAGTTCTTGCTGGATCTATCTTTAATTATAGTTTTCTATGTTTTGTTTTCAACAGGACCAATATTCATAGACTGAGGTACTCCTCCAATTAGGTTTTGATGCCATTTTCTCTTGAACATACAAAGTTTCTTCGTAATCGGACGGGGCTGTGTGTGTCGTTAAACGGAGGATACACACGATTTTCATTACACACACACACACAGAGTTGTGTACACTTCTTTACGAAAAAGTACTTAAGACATTTTAGTTCCTAGTCAACAATTTGCTTTTTAGGGTTGAAAGTGAGCTACGTTATGAAAAATGCCCTTCCCTTACACGATACCTTACCAGTCGAGTCAAGAAAACTGCTTAAATGTTCATTTTTACTCTACAATGAGGCTAACGAACTGTACTGTGTCTACTCCGACTCAGAATGTTTGGTATCGCTTCTAGGTTTGCGAGGTCGCTATTTGTAACCATAGTATACTGTACAGCTTGATAAATCAAAACCAAATGGTACACAACAAAACAGATACAAATAGACACCTGCCAATACCAGAAGCGATACCAAACACCAGGGGTCGAGTAGATATGTTGCGTCTAGTAGATACATTACATCGAGTAGATACATTACATCGAGTAGATACATTACATTGTAATTGGTCTCCTATCTCGTGCATTTTTAATTTTTTTTTAATTTTTCTTGAGATTCTGAATGAATGTTGCATTGAGCGTTACGTGTCTTATTTTTGTGTGTGTGTGTTCTTCTTTGTTTGTTTTTACGTTGTTTTTCTTAAATTATTTTTTGTTTCTTTTCCCCTTCCTACCTTTAATCTAGGACTTGTCCAACTCGGATGAGATCCTTTTCACTACTCTAAATGTGATTATCGCTGTCCAGATTTTCAGGTTTATTTTTCAACAGCACAGATGCATCTTCTCCCAGGCTGGGACCCTTCGAATATTCTATCTCACCATCCCTTACTAAACCTGCCCAACTTACAACATCTGACGATGATGATAAACATAGCCATCCACCTCTAACAGACATTCTTGAAAAGCTCTCCAAACATTTTATTTCGAGCTCATTTCAATATAAACAATTTACAACACAGGTAACTGTATAAATATCATAGCAATAAGAGAGAGAATATGTAGCGATTCTTTCACATATGGCAAGTTCCTTGTTCAAGGATGCACATTCCAAAGAACTGATAGAAACAAAGATGACGGGTGCTTTAGCATCTGGTATTTCTGATATTCCATCAAAGCAGGTGACTGATTTACCATTCAGAGACATCAAATTCTACCTACTGAATTTACCATTCGTAATGACAAATGATTAATAGCTGGGGTGTATCAACCCCACCTACGACAAACCTATATTTCATAATAGATTGAATGGCACTAAGTTGACATTATTAAATTTCGTTTGCGGCTAGAAGAACTCAAGGAACAGATTAAGGTTTCGGTTCTATGTTAATTTAATTAGCTTAAATGTTTCTATTTTAATTTTAAAATAATTGCATAGGCAGTCGAATAGGAAACAAATGACAAAAATGTACTCAACTGTCTTCATCTTTATGCAAGACAGTAGTGTACATTAACTTTTGTCTTCAATCGACTTAAAACTTATCCACTGCATGTTTAGAATCATAAATTATTAATAAATGACTTTTTACACTTCATAACGAGTGAATGTTGAGTTTATGCAAGTGCCGTATCTCACGGGTTTTCCTATCAGTCATTAGACCATGTGCATACATCTAGTAATTACAGCTAGTAATTGTCTGATTCCATTATTCATTGCATGAATCTCTTAGTTATTAGGCGTTCTATACCGTCTCATAATTAGACGACTTTAACTTTTTGTCTGATCGAGTTTCGCAATCATCTAATTTGCAGTATTTTTTAAAATATGGCATACAATAAAATACAAGTGCTCCAAACATCGCGGATGGATTTGAAGTATGATGGCTTAAAGTTCCCGATTTATGATTATCAAAGTGAGGTGTCGAACCCAGATCTACTAAATCCAGGATGAATAACAAGTCTGAGTCTAATTTTAAATGTTTTGCTAGCTGATGTTCTGATGACGAATGATTATTTCTTGCTAGTAAAACTTTAAATCCGTTTAATTTACTTAAGTAAGGATGCTTTGTTTTTCTCCTCATCACAGCGTTCTAAAAATGCGCAAAAAACCGTATCCACTGGATTCCACTTTAATCCACAGATGATAAAAAATGAAAGGCTCAATAAAGAATGACTATCAACAAAGAGTGAATCTGGATTAAAAACTTAAAATACCTTAATTAGGGCTTATATGCTCGAAATAGAAGCCACAATCAGACATACATTACGAAGATTTACCCACATCTCTGTCTTTATCGCACCCTTCATTCAATATTAAAGACATACATTACGAAAATGTACCCACTTCTCTGTCTTTATCGCACCCTTCATTCAATATTAAAGGATTATTGGGATCTTGCTTTTTAAACATTTATTTCGACCTGTACACTTATGTGATAATTGTTTGATTCTTAAGAGGAATCTTTGTTATAATAATCTGTGACTGTATGGTCAAAAGAAAATGTGCCAAAATTAACAGCCTGTACAGTCCTTAATAATAAAACAAAAAAAAATATATTTTGTCGTCGGTGGAGAAAAGAATGAAGACAATAGAAACCTACTTAAAATTTTCATTAACATACTAATATCACCAAATTTTCTAATGTATGTTTGTTTCCTTATTTGATGAATAAACCTATAACCTAGCGTAGAAATGGTGTCTGAATCGTCAGGTTTGGTTTCCAGCATACAGAAAATCTTATAATATTGAACACCAATACAAAAATTCTAGATAAAGGAATGATCTTTTCAATCCACAAACATTCAAAGAAGAAATTTCCGATATCTATTTTATTTTCAACACGATTATTCTTCATTCCTTTTTGTTTTTACAAAATATTTTAGTGTAGTGTCAGTAATATGCCTATTCCATCGGGAATCATTTCTGAATTGTTTGTGTGCTCAACATTTCGGTGGCAATTCCGATTTCCTTTCGAATCATTGGTTCCTTCCACATGTCACCTAAGTGGAATATTCTTTATTGTTGCCATTGATGACACACATATGTTTGTGAGCGAAGCACGTGCATTTGATGATGGTGCCTACTCTGCTGACCTTGTAGTAACTGCATTGGGGATAAGGGAAAATGTAATGTGAAAACTACATATACTATCTAAAACATATTGGATAGTAGATACTACATGTTGGTAGATAACTAGATATTGAATAGTCGATTAAAATGTGTTGGATAATAGACGTAGTTTTAACACTACATTTTCTGAACCCCAGACTGAAAATTTTGAAGCAAAATTTAGACAGACAACGATACATCGCATGCTAAGTTTTAACATTACATTTTCTCTTGTACTTATTGTCCTCAATATAACAAGTTATTTCATAGGACAATGAGAAAGCTCGTGTTAATTTTAGCACTGCATTTCACCTTGTCCCCATAGTATCACATTCATGAAAATGTAATGTGAAAACTACATCTATTATCCAGCACCTTTTATGGATAGTATATACTAGGTATTGGATTGCAAATAGATAGACTCTGGATAGTAGATAACTAGGGGCTGGATAGTATATTAGATTTAACATTCAATTTTCTCCTGTCCCAAGAGTAGCATTTTTGTTGCAAAATTTATATGGATAATGATAAAGCTTATCTTAATTTTTACATTGCATTTCCTCTTGTCATTTTTGTACTCAAGGCCAAAAGCCATTTCATTGGACAATGAAAGAGAAATCTCGTGTCAATTTTTACACTGCATTTCTTATTGTCTCCAGAGTGTTGTACTCATGTTAAATCTATGGAGTAATGTTCAATTCCACTTGTAACCAAATTGTCCTTTGTCTCACTTTTCAAAGTGGAGACTGTGAACTAAACTCACCCTTATCCCACAGTAGCATTTATGCCCCCAGATTGTTACATACAACTGCTTTCAGAGAACCGCCTCAATTTCAGGCAGCCAGACAACAAAATTGTATTCGTTTCCTTTCCAACGTATCACTCAAACAAAAGTACGAACAAACGAGAAACTGGTACATTTATTGTGGTGACCATACGGACAGACATTTCTGCACGAGATTAAATTCGTACGAGCGGCTGACTGTTCTTCATCATAATATTTTATCGCTTTTTAATCATCCTACTGGATACCAAAACAGATTATGCACCCGAAATAGTTCTATATTGCCGCCAGGTACACGTAATATCGCATGGATCGTATTAATATCTCCATCAATTAATTATTTTAGTAGTTGTTTATCCTCATAAAAAGCAATAAAGTAAAAGTTCACGGACCCAAAGGAAATTAGGTATTATAGGTAGAGAAAGTACCCTGAGGCCCATATAGGCGATTTTTATACTGGTAACACGCTTACCACTTTACCCACCAATAAACGTCTGTAAGTGCCAATAAAGATCTTAACATTAGTGTACGTCAGCGACAATGAAGATCTTAACATTAGTGTACGTCAGTGACAAAAAAGATCTTAACATTAGCGTACGTCAGTGCCAATAAAGATCTTAGTATTAGTGTACGTCAGTGCCAATAAAGATGTTAAAATTAGTGTGCGTCAGTGCCAATAAAGATCTTAAGATTAGTGTACGTCAGTGCCAATAAAGATCTTAACATTAGTGTACGTCAGTGACAATAAATATCTTAACATTAGTGTACGTCAGTGACAAGAAAGTTCTTAATATTAGTGTACGTCAGTGCCAATAAAGATCTTAAGATTAGTGTACGTCAGTGCCAATAAAGATCTTAACATTAGTGTACGTCAGTTCCAATAAAGATCTTAACATTAGTGTACGTCAGTGACAAGAAATATTTTAAGATTTGTGTACGTCAGTGCCAATAAAGATCTTAACATTAGTGTACGCCAGTGCCAATAAAGATCTTAACATTAGTGTACGTCAGTGCCAATAAAGATCTTAACATTAGTGTACGTCAGTGCCAATAAAGATCTTAACATTAGTGTACATCAGTGACAAGAAAGTTCTTAACATTAGTGAACGTCAGTGCCAAGAAAGATCTTGACATTAGTGTACGTCAGTGCCAATAAAGATCTTAACATTAGTGTACATCAGTGACAAGAAAGTTCTTAACATTAGTGTACGTCAGTGCCAGTAAAAATCTTAGTATTAGTGTACGTCAGTGACGATAAAGATCTTAACATTAGTGTACGTCAGCGACAATAAAGATCTTAACATTAGTGTACGTCAGTGACAAGAAAGATCTTAACATTAGTGTACGTCAGTGCCAATAAAGATCTTAACATTAGTGTATATCAGTGACAAGAAAGTTCTTAACATTAGTGTACGTCAGCTCCAGTAAAGATCTTAGCATTAGTGTACGTCAGTGCCAATAAAGATCTTAGCATTAGTGTACGTCAGTGCCAAGAAAGTTTTTAACATTAGTGTACGTCAGTGCCAGTAAAGATCTTAGCATTAGTGTACGTCAGTGGCGATAAAGATCTTAACATTAGTATACGTCAGTGCCGATAAAGATCTTAACATTAGTGTACATCAGTGACAAGAAAGTTCTTAACATTAGTGTACGTCAGTGCCAGTAAAGATCTTAGCATTAGTGTACGTCAGTGCCAATAAAGATCTTAACATTAGTGTATATCAGTGACAAGAAAGTTCTTAACATTAGTGTACGTCAGTGCCAGTAAAGATCTTAGCATTAGTGTACGTCAGTGCCGATAAAGATCTTAACATTAGTATACGTCAGTGCCGATAAAGATCTTAACGTTAGTGTACATCAGTGACAAGAAAGTTCTTAACATAAGTGTACGTCAGTGCCAGTAAAGATCTTAGCATTAGTGTACGTCAGTGCCGATAAAGATCTTAACATTAGTGTATATCAGTGACAAGAAAGTTCTTAACATTAGTGTACGCCAGTGCCAGTAAAGATCTTAGCATTAGTGTACGTCAGTGCCAATAAAGATCTTAACATTAGTGTATATCAGTGACAAGAAAGTTCTTAACATTAGTGTACGTCAGTGCCAGTAAAGATCTTAGCATTAGTGTACGTCAGTGCCGATAAAGATCTTAGCATTAGTGTTCGTCAGTGACAAGAAAGTTTTTAACATTAGTGTACGTCAGTGCCAGTAAAGATCTTAGCATTAGTGTATGTCAGTGACGATAAAGATCTTAACATTAGTATACGTCAGTGCCGATAAAGATCTTAACATTAGTGTACATCAGTGACAAGAAAGTTCTTAACATTATTGTACGTCAGTGCCAGTAAAGATCTTAGCATTAGTGTACGTCAGTGCCGATAAAGCTCTTAACATTAGTGTACATCAGTGACAAGAAAGTTCTTAGCATTAGTGTACGTCAGTGACGATAAAGATCTTAACATTAGTGTACGTCAGTGACAAAAAAGATCTTAACATTAGTGTACGTCAGTGACAATAAAGATCTTAACATTAGTGTATATCAGTGACAAGAAAGTTCTTCACATTAGTGTACGTCAGTGCCAGTAAAGATCTTTGCATTAGTGTACGTCAGTGCCGATAAAGATCTTAGCATTAGTGTTCGTCAGTGACAAGAAAGTTTTTAACATTAGTGTACGTCAGTGCCAGTAAAGATCTTAGCATTAGTGTATGTCAGTGACGATAAAGATCCTAACGTTAGTATACGTCAGTGCCGATAAAGATCTTAACATTAGTGAACATCAGTGACAAGAAAGTTCTTAACATTATTGTACGTCAGTGCCAGTAAAGATCTTAGCATTAGTGTACGTCAGTGCCGATAAAGCTCTTAACATTAGTGTACATCAGTGACAAGAAAGTTCTTAGCATTAGTGTACGTCAGTGACAAGAAAGTTCTTAGCATTAGTGTACGTCAGTGACGATAAAGATCTTAACATTAGTGTACGTCAGTGACAAGAAAGATCTTAGCATTAGTGTACGTCAGTGACAAGAAAGTTCTTAGCATTAGTGTACGTCAGTGACGATAAAGATCTTAACATTAGTGTACGTCAGTGACAATATAGGTCTTAACATTAGTGTACGTCAGTGCCAATAAAGATCTTAACATTAGTGTACATCAGTGCCGATAAAGCTCTTAACATTAGTGTACATCAGTGACAAGAAAGTTCTTAGCATTAGTGTACGTCAGTGACAAGAATGTTCTTAGCATTAGTGTACGTCAGTGACGATAAAGATCTTAGCATTAGTGTACGTCAGTGCCAGTAAAGATCTTAACATTAGTATACGTCAGTGCCGATAAAGATCTTAACATTAGTGTACATCAGTGACAAGAAAGTTCTTAACATTATTGTACGTCAGTGCCAGTAAAGATCTTAGCATTAGTGTACGTCAGTGCCGATAAAGCTCTTAACATTAGTGTACATCAGTGACAAGAAAGTTCTTAGCATTAGTGTACGTCAGTGACAAGAAAGTTCTTAGCATTAGTGTACGTCAGTGCCAGTAAAGATCTTAACATTAGTGTACATCAGTGACAATAAAGATCTTAACATTAGTGTACATCAGTGACAAGAAAGATCTTAGCATTAGTGTACGTCAGTGACGATAAAGATCTTAACATTTGTGTACATCAGTGAAAAGAAAGATCTTCACATTAGTGTACGTCAGTGCATCCTCGCAAAATACTATCCATTCACCTGTATGATTATCGGGTTATTAAACATCATTTTCTATTCACTTTTTGGTATGCTGATCATAAAGTGGGAACCTGCACTTCCAACCGCACGGTGACTTTCAAACTGTCTGCCCCTCAACAAATCTTTGATATCGGGATTCAACCAAAAATCACTTAGAACTAAATCAGTGCTGTAATGGGGATGTGGCAAAGTATCAATACTGTACTCCTTCAGAAAGTCTGTCACAACGGCTTAGATGGATGCTTTAGGTACTGGTTCGGTAGTGTTCCATAATGTTAGGGAACACTTTTGAGGCAGACCAATATACCAGTGACACAGCAGAATCATGCACAGGTACCTGACGAACGGGTTATGTGCATCGATCAAATGATGCATATAAAACTCTCTTCACATTCCAACTCGTAGTCATTGTTCTTTTTTCTTTGGTCCAGTTTTGTTTGTTTACTTTCTCTTAATTTGGATTCAGAAAAGTGAATCCATTTTGTATCACGTTTGACAATATCGTTCAAACGTTTCTGGTGACCCTGTTCATATTTAGCAAGTAACTGGTGATATAAATGTCACAGAATTGTGTAAGAGTTATATGAATATGTATATGTTGTCAAAAATTTACTCGGGTTTTGTTGCCACGTACAGCGTCACCCGAGGGTGGTCTATTTTTTCGGCTCTAGTTATTTCGAAATCCTGAGCAAAACTCACGTGCGAATTGCCTGCAGCGGAAAACCTAAGTACCTAGCTGCGCATATCTGTCACAGCTAGTATACATATAAAGCAAATTCTCTATAACCAAATGACATTACGACGAGTCTTGTCAGAAAGCTAACCCCTTTACGGGAGCAAATCTCCAGCTGTAGAGATGCCTTATACATGCTGTCATGCCTTATAATGGTTTGATGTGGAGTCACAGAACTCTGCGTGGTTTCGTGTGACGTATACGCTGTGTTATGGTGACGTTGGATCGGAAGAGTGTACTGGTTTTCTCGATGCGAGGGACCAAGGCTTCGCGACCATCGGGTCTGTGTAAAATGTGAGGGCTCTCTAGGGATCCTTCAACAGACTGAGAGGGACGGATCATGCTTGGGCGCTTCTCTGACCATTGACTAGAGCGAGTGGAACCGGAGTTGCATCTTGTACGTCAAATGGGCGCCACGATAGTTATATATATTGTGTTCCATGTTATTATTTTCACTATTGCTATCTGAGCAAATTTTCATTCATTTCTATTGCAATATCGTTATATGAACGATCAATAGGTTCATATTTTCATTCATTCCTATTGCAATATCGTTATGTGAACGATCGATAGGTTCATAATTTCATTCATTTCTTTTCCAATATCGTTATATGAAGGATACATGCAAATTTACCTGCTGATTTTCAAAATCGTTATATGAACGATACATTCAAATTTACCTACTTTTCAAAATCGTTATATGAACGATGCATTCAAATTTATATGCAATTTAATATCGTTATACGAACGATGCATTCAAATTTACATGCAATTCAATATCGTTGTATGAACGATGCATTCAAATTTACATGCAATTCAATATCGTTCTATGAACGATGCATTCAAATTTACATGCAATTCAATATCGTTCTATGAACGATGCATTCAAATTTACATGCAATTCAATATCGTTGCATTCAAGACTTTTTTTTATATTGGGGCGTAGATCATATACTTTTATTTT
Source organism: Sinohyriopsis cumingii (assembly GCA_028554795.2). Classification (NCBI taxonomy): domain Eukaryota; kingdom Metazoa; phylum Mollusca; class Bivalvia; order Unionida; family Unionidae; genus Sinohyriopsis; species Sinohyriopsis cumingii. Next base: position 109,249,568 of record CM068831.1, on the reverse strand, counting down.
GTTGATCGGTGAAAGGACTTTATTCACGTTTGTTTGAAATTCCATTTGTTAAATTCATGTTTGAGTTTTTTTTTCGTTGAGGTAATTGTTGTTGATAGTTCCATGTTAAGAACTTTATAATTCTCTATATATTTTTATTTATAATGGTGTCAGATTTGTTAATATTTAAATTGCGTTTATAAATAAACATCTTGTTAATGCAGTTGCTTTTGGTGTCTTTCCTAATCCAACATCACACTTAAACATTACTGTTTTTATAACAACCACTCTAGAAATGACAGGGCCTCAAGAAGACCTACCGTTGTTGTGAACAATAGGGGCCCTCATATTGCCATTCCTTTAAACACAAATTTACAAGCCATCGAGTTAAACGTCACTCTTCATTGAGTGATAACGTTTGGTTTCATCTGTATACCGCCAGGCACCAACTTGAAACTAGATGAATTGGACAAACTCGTTCAACAGTTGCCTGCCTCATTTATTTCACTCGGGGATTTTAATGTCCATAACATTTTATGCGGATCAAAGTTCACAAACGACAGATGCAAAAATGTGGAAGATTTATTTTCCAGACACGATTTGTGTTCTCCTTCGCTGCTTTTGGATTATAACTGGAAGGTAGAGAATGACCTGCAAAGCAGTGATCACTTCAAAATCTCATTGAGCTATACCATCGATAAACCAGTTCTACAATGAAATCTAATGGCTGATTGGGCAGAATTTGAAAACCTTTGTCGACGTCAATGATCCAATTCAACAATTTTACATCGTTTTACTCGAAACTGCATGATATATCATTCTGAAGTGCTCACCTAACTCTTAAATAGTACCAAACCAAAGTTCATAAAAGACGGTAAATAAGCTGTTAGACAACGCCGAGATGCATTAAGAAAATTTGGTCCGACACCCGAAAATTTAAGCAGGTACAGCATATACAGGGCTAAGGCTCACCGCACAATTAATGAATGTAGGATAGCATCAAGGGAAAATTATGTTTCTACTTTAAACTCTAGTTCGTCTATAAAGAAAATATGGTAAACGATTCCACTCCCCCCATCCCAAAAAAGTAAGGGAAACAACAACTCTTTCCGAAATAAAAAATTATACAAAAAATACTTAACTCCAAACATTACAGATCAAATGGTTTTTCTAAAACTTCAGATCATATCACCTACCATGTGTGTGTGTGTGACGATGGAACTAATGATCAATGCATGGCTTATTTGGTATTTGGTTTAAAATCTCCTTTACAAAGGGGCTTCGGATATGGCCGTCGTGCCAACGATCATCTGGTTAGACAAGAAGCGTTCATTCGAGCTGCTTTTGCCAAGATAGAACATTTAGAAGCTGTGATTTGGAAAAGGCCTATGACGCATTATGGAAGTACGGAATAATGAATGACCTGCGCAATCTGGGTCTAAAAGACCGTCTATTCGTTTTTATTTCAAACTTTTCCTCAGTTAATTCAATGTAAAGATGGTTTCTACCTTCTCTAATATGTACTAGCAAAGTGTGCTCAACGTATTCTATCTGTAACGTTTTTCAACATCAAATTTAATAATTTTAACAAGTATTGGAGTCCTGGTGTGGAGGATTGCTCCCTATATGTTGATGTTTCCTAATATGTTACATATCGATACACGAGCATAAAATTGCAAGACAAGTGCAACAAAATATAAACGAGATTAAAATTTTGGCCACTGACAATGGTTTTCAAATTCTCCTCACAATCCAAAACAGTATACATGCATTTCTGTTGTCTACGAAAACAATATGATGATCCTAAATTCACGCTAACCGGAACACCTATACCGGTTGTGGAGAAAACAGTTTTTAGGTTGTCTTTGTTAGAAAATTTACCTTCATTCTACATATAAAGAACTTGAAAGCTAAATGCTTGAAAGCTCTTGGTTTTGCACCCTGACTTGGGAGCTGATAGAAACGTTGTCCTCAAACCTCTTGAACCATTATTAGATCCAACTTGGTCTATGGCTGTGTCTTAATGGTTCAGCCAGAACATCATTCTTAAGGATGCTTAACCCAATTCACCATCAAGCAATATGACTCGATTTGGGAGCATTTGGGACATCCCCCATGTGAAAGCTTTGACTGATGCGAACATCTGTCACATCGTAAAGAAACATTATCCATACAATATACCGCAAAATTAATGTCGAACCCTTTGAGCCCTGCTTTTGCGTTTGTTTTTCCAACCGCAATAATAATTAAACCAACATTATACCAAAATACGCAAACTGACATTTGGCATTAGAATATCTTACATCATTGAAAAAAACTAACTTTTTAAAAGTAAAAAAGTAGATTGTTTCTGTAACACCGCCGTGGCTTTTTAAACAACCAAACCAGTCTTTACGCTACATTACGGAAACTTCCGAGAAATAACTTTCCTTTTTCAGAACTTTTATCATGAATTTCTCTTCAAATTTAAGAACCACACAATAATTTACACTGGTGGCTTAAAAGTTGACAAAAATGCTGCTGCAGCTCCGACTGGTGGAAATCACACTAACAAAGCATGGTTGCCAAATATTTTCAGCAGAGATCAGGGTAGTATATTTTGTCCTGAAGTATATACACAGCAAGACATATTTTACACTCTGTCAGCCCCGATTCACACTCAGCACTTCAGTAACTCCACAAAAGAAGTTGGAAACCAATTAATGACCAATATTCGCATCATACATACCCAGCTGTGTTGTTGTTGTTGTAGGGTTTTAACGCCATTTTTCAGCACACGATAGGCTATACATGGCGGCCAGTATTAATGGTGGAGGAAGAACCCGGGAAATCCCCAGAAAGAACCACCGACCCTCGAGAAGCTACTGGCAAGCTTTCTCACATACCCACATTGGCCGAATCCGAGACTCGAACCTACGCAGACAGAGGTGAGATGGCAGTGATCCGTAACGGAGAGCGCTTTAGACCACTCGGCCACTCGGGGCCCCACCCAGCTGTGTACCTTTCACATTATATTATACTGTTCCTTACCCAGCCATGTCGGTATTAACGGTAATGGAAAAGCAGATCGCGCTGCTAAAATAACCAGAGCTCTACAACCTTCTGATTTTAAAATAGCATATACTGATTTTAAACCTGGTATATTTATTAAGTGGCAGTCATCATGGAATATTGCTGCCAAGAATTAGGACTGGTCATATTTATATAAACCCCTCCAACATGTTAAAGGGCGAAAATTGTTTTTTTTTCTTGTTATTTATGTAAGTCAACCGACATAAACATCCTTGCGTTTGACCCTTGGCCGGCGAAACCTAAAATATATATAATGTGGCCCTTTACAAAACAAAGTTTGCCGACCCCTTATGCCTCAATGGACAGTTTATCTGGTTAAGTTTCATCCGACAATGACCTATTACAAATAAATGAGATTAATTTTACACGGGAGATACAAATAAAAACAAACTAATGATTTTTGTAGAAAGCATACATGTGATATTTTGAATGCGACATCAGGTTAATTCCTGATACAACTGGTGGCTTTTATACTGAACCAACACTGCCACCAACCCCTAAATGTTACATTCATTTTGACAGCAAAGAACTATTTTGAATAATTTCCTACTATACCAAATTAGCATACTTTTCATCTCCCCTCAGCCATCTCGATTTTTGATATTTGCCTCTGTGGCAGACACGCGTAAATAAGTAAGCCAAGTCGGCTGCTCATTTGCAGCCCAAGTTACGCATTTGATTTTCAATGCTAGTCTAACTGTGACAGGCAGTCACCAACAAGCAAACCCATTTCCAAGCCTAACTCAAAGTAAATCTAAACCACATTACAGGTTTAACTTCTGTGTGAATTTATAAATGTTAGGCTTGTGATAATTAGGTTTATACCTTCTTCTTTAAAAAATAGGTAGGTGTCAAAATAATAAACTATCCAGTGAGACCTTAAGAATGGATATGCCAGTCGGATATGGGGAAACGCTTCTCAATTTCAAAACTTTTCTGAATAAAACGCAACATCAACATGTGTAAAATTCACAATCGCCTGTTTCCTATGATGTATGGGATTTGTCGATGATCGTGAGTCATGATGTAGAGCAACAGCTATGAGACACCTTCATATTTTCATTTTACTTTCCACGCTTAAACATACAATTTCCTTATAACAAGCCAATGTCATCATTTTTCATAGCTAATATAGCCTTTAATGTTAGACCGCTCCGGTGGCCTACTGGTTAGTGCGTCCGCCTCGGATGCGGGAGATCGTGGGTTCTATCCCCGGCCGAGTCATACCAAAGACTTATAAAAATGGTACTAACAGCTGCCTCGCTTGGCGCTAAAGAGGTTAGTGTTAGGACTGGTCGGCCAGGTGTCAGGATAAAGTGACTGGGTAGGACATTATGCTACATGTCTGAGGCATGATGCCCCAGTGCTAGACATCACTATAAACTTCCACATTGCAGACATCCAAATCACATCACATCGCACTTTAATGTTAGTGCCTGTGATATATGTGATATTTCACAGCAAAAATAGTAGTATTTATGAAATCTTAAAATGTAGTAAATAAAAGATCTTAAAAAAGCCAAGCTGATTCTCTTGTAAAAATAACTGCAAAATGTGCATGCTAAGTACTTAACAAAATATGAACGATGCACAGCATATATAAACTGACCAGTGATTTCATGAAGAATGTCAAATCTATACTAGAACAGAGAAATCTGAGGTAGACTGTAAGGGAGACAAGTCATCAGGTAACATCAAATGTATGGACCAATCTTTCTAAACTGAACCACATCAGTTGGGAAATTTAAACAATGAAATTCTATACCCAGATTCATCATATCTGGTACTAAGACAATATATATGGATAATATATTTTAAGAACACTAAGAAGGGCACCTTTGCATCACATTTTGCCACTGGCCATCACATAGTATTGCTGAACTTGCCGCTATTTAGAGAAGTTTGTTTTGCTAGTGATTTTAACTTGCACATTATCAAATCTAAAGCAAATAGAAAATCAATCAAAGTAAAATAGGGGAGAAGAAATAACACAATGTAAAAAGGGACATACATTTCACATAATTCACCAAAAACAATTGGTGCGACTGACTCCCAAGGAAATCTTTATCACTTCAGCAGGTGTGCTCCCAAACACCTTGAAGGATACAAGAAAATCAAACCCTGAACTTCCTATATATATAGTTCATTATAACTTAAATTTCTGGAAATAAGATGAAATCATGTAATGAAACATTACATCATGAGTAAATATATATGTAAAAGCATTAAATTAAGTCACTCGTCATTTTAAATTGGACAAAAATATATTTAGTATGTACTGAAAATATTGATAAACTAAATAAGTATGTGAAATACTTCAATTAAATCACCTTGCTTGAAACTTATAAGGCTTTTGTTGTTAATTAGCAGAATTGATCAGAAGTAATACCTGGTAACTCTAACAGTGTTGCGTTAACTCCCAACTTCTACTATGATTAAGTGCTATCAAATCTATAGGAAGTGTATGTTTGGAATACCTAACTATGACAGCTTCAAGACACGGAGGTAATAAGGAAATGAGTTATGGCACAGTGACAAGACTAAAAAAATTACACCGGTTTTTAAGGTCTCACTGGACAGTTTATCTGGTGAATTTCATCCGACAATGACCTATTGCAAAAAAATGAGAATAATTTTACAATGATTACACAAATAAAAACCAACTAATGATTTTGTAGAAAGCATACATGTGAGATTTTGACTGCGGCAATCAGGTTAATTCCTGATACAACTGGTGGCTTTTATACTGAACCAACACTGCCACCAACCCCTAAATGTTACATTCATTTTGCAGCAAAGAGGTATTTTGAATATTATTCTGTGACAAGGCAGCTTAAAGAATCAGCATGCGCCCTATGCATGAATAAAGTTCACTAGTACTATAACAAATTAGCATACTTTTCATCACCCCTCAACCATCTAGATTTTTTATATCTTTATCTCTGTAGCAGACACACGTAAATACGTAAGTCAATTCGGCTGCTCATTTGCAGCAAAGTTACGCATTTGATCTCCAATGCTCGTCTAACTGTGACAAACAGTCACTAACAAGCCAGCCCATTTCCAATTTTGACTCAAGGTAAATCTAAACCACATTACAAATTTAGCTTCTGTTTGATTTTATAAATGCTAGGCTTGCGATAATTAGGTTCATGCCTTCTACCTTAAAAATTAGGGAGGTGTCAAAATACGAAACTATCCAGTGAGACCTTATAGTGCTGGTACGTATTAAAATCTACAATCAACCAACCGACCCTATTAAGTTGCCATGGAACAAAAAGCAATTTCCAAGACAAAGGAAAATGGGTAAAACCATAATGATAAATTAACTTTATATTTAACATACTCTCGTAGGCGCTATCTAGGATAAATCTCTCTCTCTCTCTCTCTCACACACACACACACACACACACACACGAAATGAAACATATGTCCGCAATTGTGCGTGTGTTTGTGTGTTATCTTTATCAATCCCTGACATGCGCAATCCCTTGTTATGCTGAATCCAGCGCACATGAAAGGAAAAGATGATACATTAAAATATTATCAATATACTCTACTTCATATAGATTTTAAATAGCGTACGTGCTTTCGACCTACTCTAAGATTTTTTCAAAGCAAACACAATACAAAGACTAAACAAAGCACCAACACAAAAAGTGTTGAAATTACACAAGTTTACAAACTATTTCACATGGAAAAAAAGCTTGAAAATGTGTAATGTTTCGCCAGGTTGACTTAACTTGATTAATAATGTGGTACGCTATTTGGAATAGACCTACAAAAGGAAGAGCTATAGTGCCATCTATTTAAGAATATGAAATGGGATAACAGTGGAGTATACCCCAGATGTTTCATTGTTTCTGGAATGCGAGGAATGGCTATTGCAATAATAACACCAGGCGGAACAACAATAATTATATATGAGTGCCTGAAAAATTAGCAAAATGAATTGGTTATTTAATTGAAGAAGTGGTCACTGTAAACAGATGATGATTTTATTTGCGTGCGGTTGTCATTCTTGACTAATTATCACCTGGTTGTATTAATCGATGTTGGTGACAGTTTCATCAAAAACTGGCTGATCAATCGAGTTGACACTTCGCCTATCAACAGATCCAATTCTCCATATCGAACTTAATCAAAGCCAGGTCTTGAAATCTGTGAGCTGCACGCATGTGTCGCAACTATTTCCATGGTAACCTAATCACCACTCGCCATATTATCGACAAAACAAGTTAGAGAAAATGCCAAATCAACATCTCTGCGCATGCGTGGCTTCTATTTACGCAAGTATAATACCATTAAAGACGAGATTTTTGTCATAGCGTGAGAGATATTGGTGACAAAGGTTGCATGTTCTAACTGTTAAACATTAACAAAATTCATCCCAGAGCATTCGTTAATCAGGAACTACTTGGTACAAAATTTTGTGAAATTTAAACTTCAGTAATGGAATGTAGCCTTTGTTAGCGTCATTTCAACATTTTCATACCGTATCTACCTTTATTGTTAACATCTTGAGAACAAATATCTTGAAAGTACTGAACGCAATATCAACATCTGGACTTTTATGCAGAATTGAGAATGCATCAATCAATGTGACGAGAAGATTTGTAAGGCAGTATCGATAAAACGCTGCTTTTCAGATAAAGTTAGTATTATCTGCAAGCACTCGCACAGATACCTGGTGGGAGTAAGTGAGACCAACGGAAGCTCTCCGCTTAGTTTTAAACATTTGTATCTTGGTCCAAAATCTAATTGATATTAATCCATGACTATTTACAATAGAATACGTTACTCTGTCTCAAATCTGAATTGCTGACCGGTGAGAAGATACAAACGTCATTGGATTATATTATTTGACATCTAGTATTTACGTTTGGACTTGTATACACTACTACTTCTGCATGTTTGAATAGGGATGACAGTCCTGAAAACGTTGTGATGTATTTATACGGAGTCCATCACGGTGTACATCAGTGAATGCTGACAGTCCTTGCTATCATTATGGGGAACGCATCGTCTATCGAAAGTTCAAAGGTCATCTTTCTGGAAATCGACGGAAAGCTGGAAAAGGTATGGTTATTTATTAACTCATGTTTGAACATTCTTCTGTCTGTCGTTAAAGGTTTTTAATTATTCGCTGTAACTTTTAGCAGTAGTAGTAATAACAGTTAACGTTACAAACACTAACCTCCCCACTGTCCTAAAAAGAAACAAAAAATGAAGGTACAGGTAAAGTGGGTAAGTTGGCTATTGCGGCAAGACATGCGATTTTGCACAGAGTGTATTTTAACGGATCCCCGAGTCACAACGTCAAAACAGGAATTACATACGATAACACCTTTTCTTTTAGTTGATTAAATTAAAGGTAATAAACCCGTAGATCGTAGTCTACGTCCATTGTTCCATTTCTGCTTTCATACAAACAGCGTAGAACCAAGATCTGCCATCAACGAATGTTCTGCAGATCAGAGTCTACGTTCGTTGTTGAAATGTAATTTCATACGAACAGCGTGGATCAAAGCAAGTCGTCCCAGAATGTGCCTGCAGATTTTGAATCTTCGTCTTTTGTTCTAGTTGTAATTTCAAACGAACAGCATATTTGACTATCTGCGGGCGGATTCTGTAAAGATCTTGAGCTGTATAATGCAAAATTACATATACATGTAATGGAAAGGTCAATAACTGATGTATGAATTTGAACGTTATTTCTCTTACTCTAGAGCTTCTAATGAAGCGCCTTCAGCACAGTGACTATCCCGGATCTAGTGGAAATAAAGCTTATCTTATTATAAGAATGCAAAGATAACAAGCACCCAAACAAAAGTCCATTTACGTCTTCTCTTACCGTACTGAACCCAAAGTTGCATTTTTAATTTTTTGGCATGAGTTTAACTGTACAAATTTGTGTATAAGTCTTACCCAGTCACCACCAGTATAGATACAAACTGATCGTAACATAATGCCTTTACAGATCTGCATATAATCTTGTTGTCATATGCAACAATGATAAACACAATCGCCAAATCATACCATGGCAAATCTAGGTCTGTGCGACCCGCAGTTTGGTCCGTACTATGCAAGAGAACATGCTATATTTTTATTTTACCAAATGCTTTGAGTATTTAAGACTTCTTAAAGTACGCAGTTTAAAAGATGCAAATACATAAATGTGGAACCCATGTAAAGTATTTTTTAAAAAAATAAATCTGTTTAACTAAATTTTACTTTTACGACAATAAAATTAACTATTATATATTCCTCATAGAGCACTGAAGCATAGTTTGCAGTTACACGTTCCACATAGAGTACTGAAGCAATAGTTCGCAGATACTCCTTTAGTACTAATATTAGTACCCTTACTCGTACCTCGTGGACAGGGTACTAACATGAGCATATACGTGTTAATGGAGCAAGCCGGGTGTGATTCACACCCGGCGTTCCTTTAGCCTAATAATAAAACTTTAAACATATTCCTTGCATGTAATCCAATAAATTGAGTAGTCCTCTTATTTAATACCGGAAGTATCGAAAATCATTGTAGAAATAGTTGTAAAATCTCGTTTACCTTTTTTAGCCGATATTTTCGTTTAGATCGTCCACCATATTATTTCAAATAATGATTACTTCCGTTCTCAGCCTCGTTTGTTTGTGTGCCATATAAGGACATTGGCGCCTTTTTTGGAAATGTAAACAAATCGTAGTAAAATTTTGGCGCCGTTTGGGTCAGAAATTCTGCGCATTAAAAGTAGATACGGTTTACCGGCAACTTTGAAATTCCACCAAGAAGCGATTATTCGCACTTAATTGATAATTGTATAGCGTAGAAAATCCAAAATATGGTCTGGCAAGACTTACGTAGAAAAGGGGTCACGGCGAAAGTCTCGCGTTATCTGTCATGGCGGACAGGATAAGGTTAGAGTAACCATGCCAATTTATTTTATCGCGTAAGGGCTTAATAAATTCAAAATAAGCCAAATTTCTTCCACAATACGATTATACTTATGTATTTGATTTCTACACTGTTTGTTTTTCGGACTTTAGTGACGAATTTTTTTGCTCCATTACATGATATGGGATCAGTTCGTAGCCTCAACCACAACAAATCAAGTTGAGGCTACGACATCGTAGCTAATACTCCTTATGACAACCAAATAAACTATTACACGTTTCCCTCTGAGTACTGAAGCATAGTATACAAATACATTACCCATGGAGTACTGAAGCATAGTTTGCAATTAAATATTATCCATAGAATACTGAAGCATAGTTTGCAAATACTTTCATACTGTTGAATAATCATTTATGTTTATACGCACTATCATATTGTTGAATAATCATTTATGTTTATAAGCATTATCATACTGTTGAATAATCATTTATGTTTATACGCACTATCATACTGTTGAATAATCATTTATGTTTATACGCACTATCATACTGTTGAATAATCATTTATGTTTATACGCACTATCATACTGTTGAATAATCATTTATGTTTATACGCACTATCATACTGTTGAATAATCAGTTATGTTTATACGCACTATCTACTCAATCCTTCAACGTGTGCATACTAGGGTATTTGGATTTTAAATAGCAAACGAAGCTCCATGATGACAAACGTTTAACAAAGAATGTTTACTAAAACATACCTACATTTTAATTTTATGAAAGGTTTAATTAATTTAATTATTAAGTATGGAACCAAAGCGACGAGCTTTACTATATTTCTCGCATTTTTGTAAAAATTAAATCTGTTTTAGTTATCTTTATTTACAGACATACTGAAATGGTAATTTTAAATGGGATTAAATTACAAAACATTGAATTGTAAAAGAATACAAAGAAAATACTAATTGTTATATAATATCTGCATGGAACATAAATTCCGATTTTAGCTTAAATTGATTCGAATGAAATATGCAAATATACATTAAGAAAAGGTTGATGTTAATTCATTCTTTTATTCTTTATGAAAAAATGAAAATTGGATTTACGTAAAGGATGAACATTAATTGTTCAAACATGCTCGCTCTTTTATGTTCTTAAAAATGCTGAATGTTGCATAATAAGTTATTGTTTTCGACTCAACCAATTATGAAACTGTATCTTCATTCATTTTTTATTAACACAACCTGTGAAGAAAATAAAAACAATAAAAGCAAGTAACATTTGCACATAACAATGATAAAACCAAACATATGCGAGCTGACCTCAGTAGACCTAATACAATAAAACCAGAACAAACTAAATGCAATAAAACTAAAGTCTACCCATTCCATTGCTAGGATAAATATGTTTCTCAGGCCTTTCCTTCACATTAATTGTGTTGATATGGCATTTACTTTAGCGTAGCTTCTATCTGACCAATTATAAAAACAAAAACCTTTCTAAGAAGAAAATTGAGAAACAAAATGAATAACAAGATCAGCAATTACGAGCACTAGACTCATAAATACCGTGTAACATTAGAATATTAAATACAGTGTAACATTAGAATGTAACATTAGACTATGAAAAACAATGTAACGTTAGACTATTAAATACACTGTAACGTTAGACTATTAAATACACTGTAACGTTAGACTATTAAATACAGTGTAGCCCTATATTCTTACATTCACTGTAACACTACACCATCAAATACAGTGCAGATCTAAACAATTAAATACAACGACACTAGACTTACAACTGTAACCAAATTCTTCGTCTAGAGGTCACGTCAACATTTTAACTCTCTTTGCTGTCATCGATATACCGTATATGCATGCTATAAGTCGAACCAAACTGCAAACAATATTGACTTTCGGCAGCCGTCGCATAATGCGCTGGTAGATGGGGATCAATATTTGTTCTACTGATTACTCCTGACAAACTACATCCCATATCTTTGTGTGCATTATGCGACGGCAGATCTTGAATTGTGCAGTTTGCAGTGGGACCCAACATATAAGCTTCTATATACGGTAGAAACAAAATTATGATTTTAAGTTACTCATGTGAAAGTCTACTTTTGTCGTTATTATTAGCTGCAAACTGCACACATTTGAACAGTATTGCATTAGAATATTGATGTTAAGGTCACCACTTAAGGAATACTATTCTACGTGAACATTAGGGAGGGGTCTTGTCGAAATGTACACATGAACATGTCTCATATTTCTTAATCATGTATTTATCAGAAATGACAACCACTCCGGTGGCCTAGTGGTTAGAGCGTCCTCCTCAGATGCGGGAGGTCGTGAGTTCGATCCCCGGCCGAGTCCTACCAAAGTCTTCTAAAAAATGGAACTAACAGCTGCCTCGCTTGGCGCTCAGCATTAAGAGGTTAGTGTTAGGACTGGTCGGCCTGGTTTCAGGATAATGTCACTGGGTGGGACATCTTGTTACATGTATGATGCCCCAGTGCTAGACATCGCTTTAAACTGCCACACTGCAGACGTCGTAGCGATATGACTGTAAAATTGTTAAAGCTACGTTAAAAATCTAAATCACACACACACACACACACACACATCATAAATGACAGTGCAAAACACGTTATTTCTGGAAACGCAGTTTCAAGTATCAGTAGTGTTGACTGCACTGCTTTTTTCATGCCTGTGTTCCGGGCCATAAGCGTTTTAAGTTAATGTTGATCAGAAACTGCACTCGACAGATGATTGGGATTTTATTCTGCTTCATACGCGGTTCCATTCTTTGCTTGTGTAATTTTCAATGTGCATTATTATATTATTAATTTATGTATTACCATGTTGTGTTAGGTTAAAAGTAGATAAACTTAGAACATCAATTTGTTTGAATTGCAGGTTTAACGTTTGCCACCATTTAAACGACTATGCATCGTACCCTGGTGTACCAGATATTTTCCTTGCCTTGTTTTCTTTACCGTAGTTCAAGTCAGTGAAGTTGCCATTCTGCATTATTTTGAGTACACGTTTTCAAACGTTGGTCTTAACGCCATGTTTTTTGGTTTTTTTTGCCTACATTCCGCTGTATCCTCAAGTGTTTGCTTATTATAACTTGAATTACGTCGTATATTCTATTATAATTCGCATATTTTGATAGGGTTAAATCTGGTTGCCCACAGGGCAATAGGAATATTCACGGATAAAGATAAAAAGTAAAATAACGTGTGTATTACACAGAGTAATTTTCGTTTACATTCACCTGTCTTCACTGGATATGGCGGTGTAAATTTTTCTGGAAGGTAAGATGTATATGTTTATATAACACAATTACATTGGAGTAACCGTTCTGGGTCTAAATTTCCTGTTATATTCCTAAAGCTGAAACGGGCTCTTTGATCTCATTGGAATCTAATTAAGATACGATATAAACGGATGCGCTGCAGACAATAAAAAAAAAAAAAAACGTTTCTTTTCTCTACAATAATAAACTTTGCATCCGGTTCTGATTTCAGAGACTGGCGAGTACATTAGCTGATGTTAAAAGTGGTAAACTCGCACGTGAAAATCGTTATAAATAGAAGATGTTGTTAATAATTAGACCTTACTTTGCTCTCTCTCTCTCTCTCTCTCTCTCTCTCTCTCTCTTGCATTATGGACTTCCCATGTATGCATATCAGAAATCTGAATTACATAGATTGCAAAGACTGAATTCAAACCACACGACAATCTCGGATAGGTTACAAAGAGTACAGTCATTTTTACTACATGACGTTCTGGACCTGGATCAACATTAATTATCAGTAGATTAGGTCACATACTGGACATACTCCGCCACCAAGGAATGTACTGGATTACCTATGTATAGCATCACAACTATGTACAGTGTGATAACTACACATTAAGTGTTATCTGCCAAGCAGATAACTGGATTAATTTCTGATCTAATATGTGACCCTAAAGAATGATTTTGAAAAAGGCCTTTGAATAATTAAACATTCAGGTGTTAGTGACGTTTGTCGAAAAGTATACAAACGTACGAACTGAAGAAATATTTCCCATGTCGCTTGTTAAATATCTAACTGGTGACCGAGTGGACATAGGCGCGTTCCTTTACAGTTCATTGTTATCTCACCTCCGTCCGCGTGAGTTCAAGTCTCGCGCTTGGCCAGCGTGGGTATGTGCGAAAGCATGCCGATAGTATCCCGTGGGTCGATGGTTCTTCCTTCGCTTGATATAACAGCCGCTATGTACAGACTATCATGTGCTAAAAAATATGGCGTATGCATGAATATAATTTGCAGAGCCTTAAAAAATTGTAATAAATTAAATAGCAGTGTCATTGAAAATATTTTCAATGATTATTATATGGAAGAAAACTAAAGTATATATATATATATATATATATATATATATATATATATATATATATATATATATATATATATATATATATATGTGCCTTATCTAGCTCAATGAATTGGGTTGCCATTATTATTTTGTATTAACTGCAAGAAAGTTGTATTGCTATGGCATTTCAGAACAAGTAGGTAGAATAAACTAAGACAGACGAGCAAAAGGACTATTTTAACCCATCGGAAGGAGGTACTATAAAAGTCATGTCAGCGTACCCTGAGATAGCACTCCGATGTTATCGTTGTCCTTCACCTTTATCTTAATTAATTCCGTGCTTACTGTGAGAAAGAATTTGACCGTTTGCAGTTTCAACAACAGTAAATACTCCCTTATAAGTCGAGTCCAACTGCAAATAACAAGATCCTGATATGCCGTACCATATCGCGCTTGCAGGTCGGGGTTTATATGGGGTTTTTATATACTGATTATTCCTAACAAACTGCATCGATACTGATCTGCCAGCGAATCATGCGAAAGAATATGAGGCGCCTTAGCGGACAAAAACTGGTCCAATCAGAACGTTGCCGCTGAAATTTTAATGTCCTATGTCCAGAATTACAATTTCACGTGTTGTATCAAAAATGCTTGACCTTAAAGTTTCATTTTCTAGGTCGAGATTTTAGATTGTATTTGTTGAATTAAACAGTGTTGGTTGAAAGTTATATTTTCTATGTCTAGGTTTTAGATTGTTTCGTTTGAATTACACGGCGGTGGCTGAAATTTCAATGTCAGACGTCGAGAATTCCTAATTTTTGTATTGGTGAAAGAGTCGATGTTGAAAGTTCTATTTCATATGTTAAGTATTTAGATTTTATCTGTTGAATTACACAGCACTGGTTGAAAATTCTTTGTCCAATGTTGCGTTTTTAGATTGTATATTCTGAATTACACAGCAGTTGTTGAAATTTTAATGTTATATGTCGAGAGTTTCAATTTAACATCTTGAATCACATTGATTGTGCTGAAAGTTCCATTTCGTATGTTGAGTTTCTAGGTTGTATCTGTTGAATTACACAGCTGTGGTTGGACATTTTATTGTGCTTGTCAAAACTGTTATTTTTATATGGTGAAATGGTGTGTTGGTGTTGAAAGTAACATTACACAATGTCCACTTTAACAATTCAAAATAATATAGAGTATTAAGATACATCATTCGTGTATTCAATTATGAGGAGCCATTACATTTCAGGCATTGACAGTTTGAAAGTTACCATTCACAGGTCGAGCATTACTATGAATTTCTTCGCTAGAGGTCTCTCTCGTGAACGGAACGCGTTATTTTTAAACAGGGAGGCTGCTTCTGTTTGCTGTGAATTTCAACAGATGAAATCTAAATACTCGCCATCTGAAATGGAACTTTCATCACAAACAGTTACATTCAACGTGTGAATTAGGGATTCTCGACATATGATATTGAAATTTCAACCATCGTTGTGTAATACATGTCCTTGTTTATGTCGGACAGGAATCAAAATCGATTTACATCAGAAACACATGTGTCATGTGATAACTTTACGATTTTTGATTGAGGCCCCTAGTGACCCAGTGGTCTAAAACGCTCTCCGTTACCGATCACTGCCATCTCACCTCTGTCTGCGTGGGTTCGAGTCTCGGATTCGGCCAATGTGGGTATTGAGAAAGCTTGCCAGTAGCTTCTCGAGGGTCGGTGGTTCTTTCCGGGGATTTCCCGGGTTCTTCCTCCACCATTAATACTGGCCACCATGTATAGCCTATCATGTGCTGAAAAATGGCGTTAAACCCTACAACAACTACAACGACCTTTGATTGCCAAGGAGGCATCGTCCTTGATGGTCCACTATAGGCTTGTTTATGTTGACTGTACTTAAGTGGACTCGACTCGAAATTCATACAGGCATTTGAAGGTTGTGACTCGAGAGAGGAGTAAAATTAAGCTTTTCTATGAACATTTCTAAAAGTGAAACTGATGATTATAATTTTCAAAAGAGAAAAAGAAAAATTAAATACATCAAACAAATTAATACTAAATGGAAACTAAATTTTAGGTATTCAAAAGATTTTTTTCCTTCCAGCTTATTTATTACATGTTATTTCTTTTTTTTTTTTTTTCTTTTATTGCATAACTTGCATAACCTTCAAAAGAAAGATTTCAAAGTTGATTATTTGTGCATTATGCAAGAAGATTTAATGGCATGGCATGGTGATAAGTCCTTTGTGGTAACCTATAACACTTTGAAAACATTTTGTAACAAAAACAAAGTTTCGGGAAATGAGATAGTCTTCTACCGGACTGAAACAATTAATCAATCAAGTACACAACATACAGCTAATAATACAGAACTGGACTGAGATTGTGAATTTCTTGATGGCAGAACTTTAATTTGTAATTGATTTGACCTTTGAGATCTCAATTCAAGTCTAAACATATATTTTCTGGAAAATTCACGACTACTGGGTACATTTTATTTTGTTTTTTTGTTTTTTTAAAAAAAACGCTTAATGCAAAATAAAAAGCACAAATTTTGTGGAGTCCCCTGGTTTGAGGAGGTTTTAACACTAAATCGATACACCAGTCAGATAAGGAAAACGACAATAACACAATCGGAATATTTCGGGGTTTTTTTGCCAGATATTGTTGTCAGCTGGTTAATTTGGTCAGTATGTGCGTATTTGCGTAAAGCATCCTAATCACAAACTATTCCTGCGCTAAAAATTAAACACTGTTTAACAGAGACATCTATCGACTGATTCAGAGTGCAGCTGAAGTGGAATTAATTGCACTATTTTGGTACACGTGGTTCACAGCCTGATTTGATCCATACACTGGAAAATATGGTATTTAAATCGATAACTAATCTCTCAACGTTACTATCAGCACAATAAAGTAACGTGTTGATACTACAGATCTTTAAATGTCAAGTTTTACTTCGACTTGAAAATTGGAGACACCAGAATCGTGACCATCATCATAGACCACATGTATCGAATAACACGGCCGTTATGAACGGCCGAATACAGTATAACTCTCAATTAGTATTATTTTCATTAAAACTTCTCTATACCGGGCATTGTTTAGACAAAAACGATTGATTGTTATGTAGAAGTGGCCAGAACAAAGAGGTTTGATTGGTATATAGGAACGGGCAAATGGCGACGCTAGTGTGTGGCCTGCATAAAGGGGACGGTTTAGGTGAATCTCAGACTAGATAGATTAAAAAATACTTTCCCAGCGAAACGTTTCTCTCCGATCTAAGGCTGAATAAACCAAGTATAAGTTTAATTAACAAAAAGCTGTCTCCCTGGAAAATAAATGTAAATTGACATAAATAGTCTGTCTCTTTTAACCCAATAAATATTTTAAAGCAGAAAACAAAAACCGTGGTATCAAAGCTATACGTTTCCGTTCCTATAATTGTGCAGTGTGTTTATGGAATTTAAAAAATATAGGACAAGATAATAAGAAACTGAGGAATAATTAGCCGTTATTGACCGCTGTGTATTAAATCCAAAGGTCTTTTAAATTTCATTCTTCACGAACTTTGAGTTTTCAAAAGAACTGTCATGCTAGAATATGCACTAATATGAAGATCATAGAGGACTGTCATCAGATATTTCAGTGTTCAAACTATATCTTGAAAGGAATTAT
This sequence comes from Sinohyriopsis cumingii, assembly GCA_028554795.2. Taxonomy (NCBI): domain Eukaryota; kingdom Metazoa; phylum Mollusca; class Bivalvia; order Unionida; family Unionidae; genus Sinohyriopsis; species Sinohyriopsis cumingii. The sequence continues at coordinate 109,231,559 of CM068831.1, read as the reverse complement.
TTTTATGCCAGTTTAAACTTAAGAACTTGCTTTAGCAAGAAATAAACACTGAAATTTCTGTTGAAAAATAAGAGTTCATCTGCTTACAACAAAAATCAATAGTGCAATCCTTAATACAACGCGATAATGGAAGGCCGGAAAAAAACAGTTACGGATAGTCGTCAGATCGGTTACCTCATTACGTAGGGTAATGCAGTGCAGCACATGTCGTACGTATGTAAAGACAGATACTGTAGAGTTTTGCACATACTTATTAGCTGTCATAAATTGCCTTTAAGACACGTAAATATAATCAGCTTTCATTGTTTGATAAAACTAATTGGACGGTTTATTGTCAAATGCATTCGCAACGAATTAGAATAGCGATCTGTAGTTTATTGATGTCTCTTTCATGCGGACATTTGTATTTAAATGACAATAGTAATTTCATTGTCACATCAGCATTCGCCTGAATCAGACTCATTTGGAGATTTGATCGATTATAAACATTAAATCCCCAATCCCGAATTCCGTAAATTATGGTTAAATGCAAGTCATTAGAGATGAATGGACTTACAAATCACCGAAGCCTTTCCATCAAATATACTAACCGATGTAAATCCCTGACAAAAATAGAAAGGTCGATTTATTTGCCATATTATTTGTAGCATAAACGATGTTCCTGCCTTAACATAATCCACTAAATGGCTAGAATATGGGAAAACATTATTTTCCTCCAAAGATATAAGAGTACCACATATAGATTATTTTCTGGCCAGCTATGTGGACTTATGGTTCAGTCCAAGCCCGAGTTCAGCCATCAGCCAGTTAAAAGCAAGCTAAAGCATGATAGGTTTATGATCTACAGGCAGGTAGATCAAGATCTATGTGGTTATTTATAGCTAGGACTTCAATCAAAGAAAGCCTTTGCTGACGCCAGATCATGGTCGATGCTAATTTGCAGCTAGATACGAGTTATGTATAGATAAATAGGGTTGAGTTTTATTCGTTATTAACTGTGATAACTACAATTATAGTAGCATAGATCACTGACCTTATATATGTTATATATATTACATTTTTTTTCTTGACAGACTATGACATACACTCAACTTTGAAAATTATGTATGTCAGAAGAGCTTCATTAACCTTCGAAAATAACATGTAGTTATGCCTCAGAATGGAGTTCCACTATGGCAGTTACAATAGACATGTTTCATGAGTAAAATTAATTTCTAAGTAACCCAGCCAAATGGGAGACACACATATTCATATTATACCAGGTCGATAAAAATGGTCTCGAAGACAGGTATCGGGTCATCTGCTTCGCGATAAATATCGTATTATGACTAATGTGGCAATACACATCCCTAATCGAAATGTTAATCAAAATTTGTTAAGCTATTTAATAGGAAAATAAAATAATACTTATCTTTGGCCAAACGCGTTATAAAAATTAAGCTGTTGTTGGAAGACTACTGAGAAACAAATTTTCCCTGTAGCTTTTCTGTGTGTGTGTGTCTGGGGGGGGGGGGGTGACTTAAGATGGATCACACTTGTTACAAGACAACATTGCACTAATTGAACCAATCAGCTCTCATTGGATCCTAGAAACGTATAAATACTTCTTCTCCGATTTATTTTTATAGAGATATGCTAACCAGTGAAAAATGAAGCTTGCATTGAACAGAGAAGCAGCGTTACAGACTCAGTTGAAAAACAAAATGTTTATTGAATTCGGCATATTGGCTTTAGTGTAAGTAACAAAGCAAACAAGTATGAGTTCAGTCGGTTCCGGAAAGATCACTTGCAGTCATTTAATTTAGTTGCAGCTGCAACTATTTCCAGATGATGCACTATAACCTATGCTATTTTTGTATGTGGTGTTGAAATTAGCGATTTGTATTGTCTGGTGTGTATCAGCTTGTAACGAATGTTCAGTACAAATTTAGAAAACTGAAAGAAATATATCAGCAACTTCATTCACGTAGTGACGCCATGACAAGAAATAATTATGAAAACACATAAATTCATATGAAATCCCCATCAATAAAAAGAGACGTTAAGTTTACATGCTCAGATTTAGTATATCAAAACGTGGAATGAAAGCAGTCACGGAAAGTTAACGCTCATAAAGTCGTACAATTAACAAGCATTACCAAGAAGATAATAAAAATATGTATTATGTGTGATAAACTTGTTTACCTTGTCTAGCAACATAACTATAATGATAAACACCAGTAAATATAACGTGTCAAAGACGGTTGATTGTATTAGGACATATAATTTGTAAACGTTGTATATCGTCACTGGAACGAGCTCAATTGCACGCGATGGTTTATATTTTGTTAAGGTACAAATATCAACTCTTGTAACAGAGCACATGACGTTTTTCCAAGATTTTAAACTTAAATGATAAACATAAAAAATGTCATTCACGTTTTGAATAAATAAATGGGGATTCAGAATCATGTGCACGAGTTTTATAGGAAACTCTAAGGCATTGTGCATTTTGGCTAATTTACGAAATAACTGAGAAAATAAATCTTAGGTATTAAAAAAGACCATGGTTGCACTTAAGTAAAGTCAGTAATTTGTTATGTCCAGAATGCTTAATCCGACGTCATTAAAATTCGATTCCATCACATTCAATATTACAAAACGAGTGAAGTTGAAATCTTGTGATTTGTTATATTCAAAGTATTTTTAGTATTCATGTTCTGCGTTAATGGTGAGATGATCTGACAGAAATCTATCTCAAGCCTAAGTGTTGGTGGCCACCCGTCCAGGGGATTACTTTTATCTACCCCGAATACCCATATCTAATCCAAAACAAACAGGGTAGATTACCCCACACGAAAAACCACTTGCTGCAAATGTGATTGAGTAGGAACGAAGTGTGACATTTACAAGTGATATTATGCCCCACTCAGAGAAGCTGATGCCAAGGAGCAGACGTCAATTCATCGGATATGACGTCAGTTGAAATACCATCGACACTGAATGTTCAACATTGCTAATTCGCATGTAATTGTTTATTTTTCGTGGAAGGAAGAGGTCAACACTACGAACATCACGTCACCACCTGAACTTTTGAGTATGTATACTTACTTTAAGACATTGGATCTATTTTAATTAATGCCAAATTGTGATTGAAATTACCGTTAGTACACAAAAAAGAGCGTCTGCATAAGGTAACTAAAATTACATGTGAAAGAAATATATCACAAATCTAACTGTTCGTGGTCACCCATCCACAAACATACATGATTACGTACATGCATGTAAGAAATAAAGTAATCCGTAATCACCATTCGATCTCTTCTTTCATCAGTGCATGCCCTCAACAAAATGGATCGATCGATATACACACTAATTAACAAAGTGTGTCTGCAATAGTTGAGATACTAAATCAAGACCAGTAAGTGATTTCTTTTTTTATTTTCTGCATTACGTTCTTTTCTTTGGGTTGGTTGTCTCTTGACCATGCGTGGAAGCAATTTTTACCTTGCAAATTTATAATTGTCAAAAGAACACGATGATTTCCAAAGACCTATAAAGTATCAAAGGTTTGTAACCCATTGACCTCCATAAATACAAACTACATTGTATTTTACACGAGACGAGTTCAAGCACGGAACAGAACTGACGAAACAATTGTCATATAACAAAATAATATGAAAAGACGAAGGACGCTTATTTTTTTCCCAAAATAACATACGGTATAAATTATTTTTAAATTGTTAATTTTCTTTTTAAAAGTCACTTTTTTAAAGTAAATCCTGTATTGTTCATGTATATTGTACTTTCCTTTACAACTTTAACATCAAGACACAGTTTTAATAGTTGGTCTTTATCATTTACATCTAGGATTATTTATGTGATTAGCGTCGCATGTTACATCGGCTTTTTCAGTTCACATGAATACTCTTTGTGTTTTTTTCTTTTCTTCTTAAGTTGTATTTCATGCAAAAAGAGGAGTTTTGTGTCATCCGTCGATTATTTTCTTCATAAAAAATATCAAATTATAATGCCGGCAAGATTTGTATACGAAAGGACGTAAATAGCTGCAAGAAAACTGAAAATCATTTCGAGACCAAACCTCAGAAGTGCCATTAACTAATGCAAATGGTACTTCAATACGAAGGTGCATGTAAGAAATCATCAATCACTATTCCATCCCTTCTCCCTTCTCTTCATGCCTCCGGTGGCCTAAGTGGTTAGAGCGTCCGCCTTGAGTGCGGGAGGTTCCGGTTTCGAAACCCGGCCGAATCATACCAAAAGAAAAGACATAAAAATGGTACTTGCAGCTGCCTCGCTAGGTACTCAACATTAAGAGGTTAGTGTTAGGACTGGTCAGTCTGGTGTCAGGATAATGTGACTGGGTGGGACATCAGGCTACATGTCTACGGCATGATAATTGATTTGTATTAATATTGTGAACGACATCGAAAATTTTGACGAATATGTATACTCCACTCCAACCACAAAATCCGTTGTCAATATTGCCTAATTATTATTATTTTATTATTATTACTATTATTGTTATTATATTAATTTATTTTAATATTTTTCTGATGTTCTGACATTTCTTACTAAAGTAATAGAATTTCAAAGGCAGTGATGGGAACTAATATCTTGCATTTTGTTGCTTCTTATAATCCGTGTTTCGTTCAGTGTATGTCACAAAGGTGCTGCATATCACGTGTATGATGAACAGACATGGGTATTTACGGACGGAGGGACAAAACAACGCAGACAACATTTGTCCCCTTTCGTACAGCAAGGGACATAACTTGCTGACTGATTGTACTTGACTTTCTTTCCTTGCAGGTTATATTTAGCACACACTGCAGTTCAAGAGACATCCACGAGCTTATCGCTCATGCCGCTGGAACTAACAAGTAAGATACCCATTCATTTTCATTTAGACTTTACCGTCTTCACTCACCTATAAGTCGAGTCCAACTGCAAACAACATAGATCATGATATATCGTTACGTAATGCACATGCAGTTCACGGTCGTTGTTGTTTCTTCTACTTATTGCTCAAAACAAACTACACAGATCCAAATCTGCCAGCGTATGATGCGCTGGCAGATATGGGTCTGTGCAGTTTGCAACTGGACTGGTCTTATTAGCGTGGGTACAATAAGTATACCAAGCAAAAGTGAAGAAAAACAATATTCAGGTCTTCCGATTTTCATTTAGGCAATTTTATGGTAAGAACTTTACACTAACTTATTGACCGCTCCGGCGGCCTGGTAGTTAGAGCGTCCGCCTCGGATGCGGGAGGTCGTGGGTTCGAACCCTGCCTCGCTAGGCGCTCAGCATTAACAGGTTAGTAGCAGGTTAGTATAAGGACTGATCAGCCTGGTTTCCGGATAATTTTTACTGGGTGGGACATCATGCTGCATGTCTGGGCATGATGCCCCAGCGCTAGACATCGCTATAAGCTGTCACTCTGCAGACATTGTAGCGATATGACTGAAACAGTGTTAAAGCTACGATAAAAATCCAAATCATACACACATACTATCTGATATTCGGATGAGTATAGCCTCACCATCATGACTGTTGCTACCACTACAACACCTACTACTGCCATTAATAAAGCTACCACAAACACAACATCATTACTAATATAACTCCAACTACTACAGACACTAGCCAAACACTCTACCTCTGACACTACTGACACCACCACAAATACACAACCAAAAGCACTTCCACTCTACAGACGTGACCACAAATACACCACCAAAATCGCCACATTTACTACCATCGACACCATCACAAAAACCACTTCCATCAATGCTTATACTACTACTACTACTACCAGCGAAATCGCCATAAGCTCTGACTGCTACTAACGTCACCACAATTATGCTACTACTAGTGACACCACCACACACCGCAACTACCACTACTATTACTGCTGCTACCACCCCAAATACACACCACTACTACTCCTTACATACCCTAAAATATGCTAACAATATTAATAATGCTGATAGCACAACCAATAGACCACCAACATTAGAACTACTACTGCTGTTGACGCAACCACAAATGTACCACCACAACTAAGACTGATGCTTGTTGTTGTTGTTGTTGTATTGTTTAACGCCATTTTAAGCACAACATAGGCTATAATGCATGAAGGCCAGTATTAATGGTGGAGGACGAACCCGGGAAACCCCCGGAAAGAACCACCGACCCACGAGAAGCTACCGGCAAGCTTTCTCATATACCCACATTGGCCGAGACTCGCATCCACGCAGACAGAGGTGAGATGGCAGTGATCCGTACGGTGAGGGCTTTAGACCACTCGGCCACTCTGGGCCCGTAAGAATAACGCAACTACAAACACACCACCACAACTTCTAATTTACTGCTGATACCATCAATGGCACAATATTACTGCTATTACCACAAATAAACCACCCTACTACTATCCACACCACCAGAAACACGCCACCACCAATTATATCCAAACCATCATAAACCACTGCCATTAATACCACTGAACATAATACACCAACGCCACTGCTACTACTGACGGTACCACTACATACAATCTCACTGTTAATGATGCCAATACAAATGCAACATAACCACTACTACTGGTACTTCTACCAACACGACCGGCCACATACATTCTGCTGTAACTACTTACACAACCATAAATACACCATCAACATCATTTCTGTTACTTCTACTGCTACTATCGCAAATACATTATCAGCACAGCTCTACTATTTATACCACAGCAAAAACACCACCACTGCTATTGCACCTACTGACACTACCAAACATCATCACTACTCCTGCTAACACCACCACAAATACACCACCACCATTTCTGTTTTCTTCGTGATATACCAGATACAATGCTTATGTTTTACATTGGTACTCTTCATCAATTTCTTCCTCTCCAGTCATTGCCAACATCACCGTCTACATCCTAAAATTGTTTGATTTAGTTCGATAAACAGCATTATCATGTATTGACATCGATACAAAATTATATTGCTACTACGTCTTCTTTTTCTTTTTTAACAGACACAGTGTTATTTCCCTCAAAGATCAACAGGGTGCGCACGTGTCACTTTCACCTACAATTCCAGTCAATACGTCAGGGTAAGTTTTTACACTTCAGCCACATACTGTCATACAAAGACAAAACCGAAGTGCTGTATCAGAATAGAGATTAACAGTTTTGTGCTTGAGTATTTGTGGACCTTAATGGTGTTTAATGTCACAAAGAGTTTTACTAGCGATGCGTACCACATCTGTTAGCAATGTTATCTGTAACTCCGAAATAAATGTACTCGGCGTCCCTTTTGTGTGTGTGTGTGTGGGGGGGACATTGTGTAGATAGCTTTATCTCTGACATTAAATAGCTAAATCATTACATACTAAGTTTTGGATATATTGTTTATCAGATTGGTTTACATATTTATTCTCCATATCAGATATAATTTTCGATAGTTTTGTTGTTACTAAAGAATGAATATGAATTCTACTACTACTACTACTGCTACTACTACTACTACTACTACTACTACTACTAATAATAATAATAATAATAATAATAATAATAATAATAATACAATTAAAGAGCTGTTTATGATTATTATTCATATTATTATTATTATTATTATTATTATTATTATCTTTTTCAGGACACCGTACAAAGTTGTCATACAATCGCCGCCAAGAACTAATGGTAAGTACTCTGAAAAATGTTGTATTAATCATTGAGGGGTGCATCTTTTAATTTTTACCTATCACCTCCCCCCCCCCCCTTGTTGTCTTAAACAGTTACTTGGTTGGCTTTTAGCTAAACGTTTAAGACCTTATTCGTTATATCATGCCAACGAAATGGGAGGTAAATGCCATTCCCAAAGAAACAGCGAGGGCTGCCGACCCGGTTTGGTCCAAGTGCATATCAAACCTGCTACCTTTGGATTAGAAGTCCAGTGCCATTCAACTATTCAACTGTGACTCCCTATAGCTTATGTATCTAAATTTGTTGTTGTTGTTGTGGTGGTTGTGGTGTTTAACGCCATTTTTCAGCACACGATAAGCTATACAATGGTGGCCAGTATTAATGGTGGAGGAAGAACCCGGGACAACCTCAGATAGAACCACCGACCCACTATCTAAATTTGCAATGAACAACAGATTACCAACACATTGTTACGTTACCAACACAGCATGTAAATTACCAACACATTGTTTACATTAACAACACAATATTTACATTACCAACAAAGTGTTTACATTACCAACACATTGTTAAATTACTAACATATTGTTACATTAACAACATATTGTTTACATTACCAACACATTGTTTACATTGCTAACACATTGTTACATTACCAACGGTTATTACATTACCAACACGTTGTTACATTACCAACACAGTGTTTACATTACTAACATATTGTTACATTCACAACATATTGTTTACATTACCAAACACATTGTTTACATTACCAACACGTTGTTTACATTACCAACACATTTTTACATTACCAACACGTTATTACATTACCAACACGTTGTTACATTACCAACACATTATTTACATTAACAACACAATGTTTATATTATCAACACATTGCTACATTACCAACACAGTGTTTACATTATCATAACATTGTTACATTACTAACATATTGTTACATTAACAACATATTGTTTACATTACTAATACACTGTTTACATTACCAACACATTGTTTTAATTACTAACACATTGTTACATTACCAACACGTTATTGTATTACCAACACCTTGTTACATTACCAACACCTTGTTACATTACCAACACGTTTTTACGTTACCAACACGTTGTTACATTACCAACACATTCTTTACATTACCAACGCATTGTTACATTACCAACACCGTGTTACATTACCAACACAGTGGTCATATTACCAATACATAGTTTACATTACCAACACATTGCTATATTACCAACATATCGCTACATTACCAACACGTTGTTACAGTACCAACACATTGTTACATTACCAACACATTGTCTACATTACCAACACATTGTTACAGTACCAACACATGGTTTACATTATCGACACATTGTTTACATTACCAACACATTGTTACATTACCAACAGATTGTTACACAAGCTAATTTATTATATTAAGGTTACTGAAAGCGAAGAGATTATATTAAAAGTCGGGTTTCTTGTGACCAGGTCCGTCCGTCTGTGCTTGAGAAATATCACAAAATCCTTGCACATCGTTGAAGATAAATATTTGAAGTCTTTCCACAGAGATGTTTTGTGGATGTGCATACATTTTTATCAGGCCCTTACCATCAGGTGGAGCTTGCATTAAGGAGACAATTGAGGTGGGATTTATGTAAAACTAAGCGAAGTAATCAAAACCGAGAAAAGTGTGGCAAGATGTTACATACAATACAGTCTCGGTTCTCTAGTTATCGTACACTCGTTTTACCGGTATTGTTTGCACGTTTCATGCAGACGGGTGGTGTAGTCTCCTAGCAAACTGTCGATCTATTCCTCTGTCTACCTACACCTACCTACATATGTGTCTGTCTCTCTGCCTGTCTACTTGTCTGCTTGTCTGTCTGTCTGTCTGCCTGCCTGCCTGCCTGCATGCATGCATGCATGTATATATGTATGTATGTATGTATGTATGCACGTGTGCATGTGTGCATGTATGTATGTATGTATGTATGTATAAACTGAACCTTCAGTTGAACGACATGTTGTCTGTCTGTCTTTCTGCTTGTATAGCAGTTTACTCGTTTGTTCCTTTAGTCGATCATTTTTCATGCACCTAATTACTCCTCTGCATTTTATTTTTCGTCTGAAATATAATTTTTTAATCAAGTCGATTTTTCTTTGACGGCCAATAGATACTGTGGTAACTATACGTGTATGTCTGCATTTCTTAAGACGGATTATGCCGCAATTTTATTATGCCTATTTTAACATTGATCTTAATATCGCCATTTTTTAGATCATTCCATCTTACCTTCCTTCATTAGTATAAAAGAATTAATGTCATACGCGGCTTTATCTGTGGGTGTCTTAGTAGACATCGCATGTTGTTTTTATACAGCTCTATGACGCCTTTACAACAACCTTAATCCTATCAGGAAGGACGGAAATAAACAGCTAATTAAACTCCGTTTCATCTCGAGCGATAAATACAGCATCCCAATACTAATCTGCATTAAGTGCCGATGGAAAACGCTTTGAGGTTCTTTCCGAACGGTTAATGACTCTCTCTCTCTCTCTCTCTCTCTCTCTCTCTCTCTCATTACTACCCAGATATGTACGATCTAGATTTCTGTCTCAATGCATGTTCATCTCTTCGTTTTTCTCTCAATCCACTCAATCCACACGCTTACATTAAGTCCACAGAAAAAAAGAATACAATTACATGCTTTGTGAAGACGCATGCAGTGCCAGGCGTTGTTTGAACGTTGTAAATACTGCAATGAAAATAATTATTTATGAGGCTGTATGTTAGTTGTTCGTGTGTACTGCCTTATTATTTATTTATTTATTTTGGGATGGGATGGGGGTACATTTTTTCGTACCTAAAACAAAGTTATTTGTTCTTTTTATTTTAGAAGATGCTGCCACGTTTACTCAGGTGATCAATCAAGTGGCGGATCAATTCAGCAAGTAAGTACGAAATGATGATTTGCTCTGTCCGGTTCTTTTATTTTTCTCAGAATGTATTCATTCCATAGAGTTTTGTATCGAAGTAATATTAAATCGCAGATTGATTCTTATTTGTGAAAATGATTCTGCATACTTGTGGCAATTTATCATAGGAATAGAGTTCACTTTAATTTAAAGAGAGATTTTCTGTAAATTATATAAGTACACCTTGTCCCTTGATTCATTTCCCACTTACGTATGACTCTGATAATACATTGTATCAACGAAGAAAATCATCTCTGTGTCCAAAAGAATATAAGTAAATCATGAAAAAATACCCTGTTGGAAGTAGAAATAAAATAATATCACTGGTCTATGTGTCTGTATCTGTGAATGCTATCAACGTTTCAGAAATTACGAGGTGTCGAAATAACTGGATTAAAGTAAAGTAATGTACTTGGCACGGACCACACCAAGTTAGCCAACCCGGCTGAGCCTACTGTAGGTTTAGAAACTCTTTCCGGTGAGCTCCCTAATAGGCCATCGCTGCTCCTGTGTGTTCTCTTTAGACTAGTGAGCTGATTCTTTAGTTGTCAGTTTTATTGCAATGCTTCCTGAAAATAGTTTATTAATTACAGCTGAAGGCATATAACATTGTTTATGAAGAGTTCACAAAAACGACTTTTGTTTGATTTATATCATTCTAAAATTCCAAAATAGAATAAAATGTTTTACCTTAAGTGTAGCACGAAACGATAGTGAAGTGAAAGATTTCTAGAAAGACTCGACGCTTTATAGATTAGGGTATACATGACTTTCTGCCAACAAAGCCAGAACGTACAAAGGATTTTAATGTTATTATGCGTATAATGCATGCGTCAATATTCAGTACCAATGCATGCCGACATACATGCAATTTAATCTTTAACGTGACCTTTAAACCCGCCCTCGTTTCGGGTCCGACTAGAGGGAAATTGATTAGGAGAAACAATAATGAAAATACTTATATCGAATGTAGTGATGTCTTTGACAGGGTTTTTAAGGTGGAAGAGATGAAGCTAGAGATTAACAGTCGACTGAGTGCCCTAGAGAGAAGACTAGAAGGTAATTACGGCAGGGTGGAGATAGTTTTTCTTCTACTTCTTTCATGGCATTGACTCATACTAGAATGAACAGAACCTTTCAATGAAAGCATGAAAGTATCACCTTGCTATCCAAATTGGCAAAGAAGATCAGCAATGATGGCATACAACATTCTTATTTGAAAAGACGATTACAAGATTTTCAAAAAGTATTAATGGACATTAAAATGTACATTAAGTTGATTTACTAGAAGCACAACAAACACAAGGAAACATTTCAACCATCGGCAAAAATTTGTGGTTCAAGAAAGAATTGAAACTTAGCATATTATCATATTCACTTTCTTCTCTGTATTTTGTTATCGGTATCAATTTTTAATTATGTATTTGCTTCAAATAAAACCCGGCAATGTTTTTCTTTGAAATCAACAGCCTTATCCAATGAAAGATTTTAGGTGTAAACACAAATGACTTTTGTCGCAAAATCACCAGAACAGATATTTTCGACAATACGTTGAGCATTCCACAATATTTGCTAATTGCCCTGATGAAAATCTTCTGAGAACAAAAAAGTGTTAAAATGATGTGAAAATTTGTTACATGGATCAACTGCTTTCATAAAATTTGACATCTCAGTCTAGCTGGAATTGGTTTAATGTTATGTATTCATTCAGCATCAAAGAAGTTCGGGCTGGAATGTACTTTTGATACCTTGTCCTGCTTAGATGCCTGCATTAGTAATGCAGATAAATGTATAATGTGGTAATATATTTTCAGTGCAAATGTTATATTTACCCCCTTTGCGCCTCGTCTCTGTGACAAAAGATGCAGTCAGTTTTCCCTTGGCTTGGCACACCTGACGCAAACAGGTCACCTTTAAACGCCTGTCGCCAGTTTGCTAGTCGTAGCGTGACTCGAATACCACCTAATGAACACGTCTTGTGCATTTTCTTTGCTCCTTATTCACAATTAAACTGTGAAAGGACAGAAGAGTAAGTGTTGAAATTGGTTAGGGTGCGAGTTTAGATTCTACAAAGATTGCATGGAGAAATGTTGATTCTTACTGAAAACTTTAAAACGGACGGTGTTCTTGAATTTGAAGAAAAATGCAAGCTTGTCTTTTTCATTCATAAGATGACAAAGGAGTATCGTATATTATAAACACAGTGACATAGTGTGTAACGATTTTACAAATTACACATGGCATTACATTTTTCGCTAATGCACACGTAAACTTGTCCAAGGCATTGGAATGGAGAGTTACAAAATGGTGAATTAAAACCATCCGAAGAGAATGTGTTCAGTTTGTATTCCAACAAGTTTGGCACGCAATCATACTGGATACATTTGCATTTATAACACGTCTGACTAGTGAATTTACAAGACGAAGTTTGGACACTTTATATTCGTGATCTACCAAATTGAATGGTGACAGATTGCTAATAAATAAAACATCGATAAAACATAATAAAGTAAAATAAACACGCTGCAACGTATTCTTCTGCTGTTTATCTGTAATTCCAATGAGATTCTTGGTTATATAAAACCATTGTTCCAGTGAAAGAAAAGAAAACTTTCTAATGATTTACATCTGTCATGATTTCTCTCCTTTTTCAGTGGAAGGATTAAAATCAGTGGAAATTGAAAAGTGCAAGAGAGACATTTCTGATATAAAGGACCAAATCTGGACAGCACAAAAGAAGTTTGTCGATTTTAATCGAATGAGGTGAGTTTTCATTATTGATTCTAACATTTTTACATAAACATCGTTTTTAAATAGACAACAAATTTAATGAGACAAAATATCCTCCGTTTAAGTTAAGTCAATAATGAATACCTTTTTATATCAGACTTACCCCCCTTTATGGTTGTCAGCGGTCTTAGCGGCTGTCAATCTTGTCATCATCTGGAATTTTGCAATCGACACTATTAAAAGTTTATTCTATATTATTGAAGTCTGAAATGTCACAAAATAACATAATTACGCGATCACTCCATTTTTGGTGGTTATTATTGTAACTGACAGCAGCATTCATTATTTTTTATCGTTAGTTAAAGGACGTGTGCAACATAAATTCTCTACAGCAGCCTTCTTATATTTAATTAGGCGTTTTGTGGTGAACACATACATTTATGTGCGATATGGATGCAAAATGATTGTGAACAATATGCATTTTGTCATTAACACTGTGGAGACACGGTAATATCTGTCCATTTCAAATTCGCACGGAAAAGTTGTCTTGCACGAACATTTATAGTTTCTTAGCTTGCGGCCATAATTAACAAACCTGATATTGTGATATTGTACATGTTATACTTTGTACTTTGACTTGACGGGGTAGGTTCCTGTCCCACGAAACGTACATTGTGTATTAAAGACAAACAATTTAAAACCCACCCTTACAAAACCAAACTAGACATAAGCGAGCATTTTAATACTAACGCAATGATTAAAGTTTTATATACAAGCTAGAGTTCAGTATAACTTGGAAATTTGTAATCAGAAGGATATTTTAAAGCAATTTTGGTATCAGTACCTTGATAATTTGGTAACCAAGCAACCAGGAATAATATTTTACAATGCTTGCCAAACCAGGGAGACAGACTGTAGGTGCCATATCGATATCCAGTTATCTTTGTTGCGCCTTTGTATTCATTAATTGCTAGTTATTTAATTGCTGATCACTCTCTTTATCATTAAAACATAAACAAGACTATATATGGTAAATGGATTGATTGATGGATGTAAATACAGAGTCAGGAAGAATAAATGATAATTATTTTATCTCGTCTCATTACTTTAATATTATCTGCAGTATACAAAGTCACTTTGTTTACTCCCTCATTATGACGATTTAATAAAGAACGATCTGCAACAAAGCTAGACTTGGTAAGGGGGCGCTCACCAGTTACTATTACTTTTGAGAGAATGGTGTATGTAAGGTGAAGCTGTTTGCATTTAAAACTTGCACAATGGATATTGTACTTTTGGAAATTGTACATGATTTAAACACACTACTAACTAAAATGAATGCCCCCTTGTGCTAAAAAAAATAAATTAGCCTGAATTTGTCTAAAGTACACTATCCATAGCAGCTTTTAAAACAGGGAAATTAATTTTGCCAGACTAGACAATACCAGCTTCTGAAAGGGCAATGAATGAATTACCAAATATATAAAATGTTGTTGTTGTTGTTGTTATAGGGTTTAACGTCATTTTTCAGCACAAGATAGGCTATACATGGTGGCCAGTATTAATGGTGGAGGAAGAACCCGGGAAAACCCCGGAAAGAACCACCGACCCACGAGAAGCTACTGGCAAGCTTTCTCACATATCCACATTGGCCGAGCCCGAGACTCGAACCCACGCAAACAGAGGTGAGAGGGCAGTGATCCGTGACGGAGAGCGCTTTAGACCACTCGGCCACTCGGGGCCCCTATATAAAATGTAAAACAAGTTATCGGCTCTTTTTTATACAATTTAGCTCTGAAGTTCAGGAAGTGAAAATGACCAACTAGAGCTAGTACTTTTTTGAAGGGGCCCTGACTGGCCGAGTGGTCTAAAGCGCTCACCGTTACGGATCACTGCCATCTCACCTCTGTCTGCGTGGGTTCGAGTCTCGGATTCGGCCAATGTGGATATGTGAGAAAGCTTGCCAGTAGCTTCTCGAGGGTCGGTGGTTCTTTCCGGGGATTTCCCGGTTTCTTCCTCCACCATTAATACTGGCCGCCATGTATAGCCTATCGCGTGCTGAAAAATGGCGTTAAACCCTACAACAACAACAACAACTTTTTTGAAAGGTGCACATCTGGAGTAAGGCTAAGCTGTATACTCTATAACCTATATTACACCCATTAATCATACATCAAAATAAAGGGAATTAAAGGTACTTTGAATTATACCTAAGATATACAAGATCGTTTTCAAATAGCCAGTATAACCAGTGAGAAAAGCCGGGGAATTTTTTTCTTTAAAATCCTAACCCTCCCTATGCAAAATACGAAACTAGATCGCCACCTTACCTGATTAGTAGTCTGTAAAACGTCGATTATTAGTACACCTATGTCGGTGGCTTTAAACTCAACCGTATGAGATTGAAATCAGTTTATTCTTTATACTACAATTTATCAGACCGATCAAAATCCGTAGATTTCGCAGAATCCAGATAATCTACTTCAGACCGTATTAGCTACCGTGATCTCACTTAGATGCCAAGCAACCAGAAGAACATATCCTTTGAGATGCCTAAGACTTCGTTTCAGTCAACGATAATAATGAAGGCATTGGAAGTTGCTAATGTATATATAGGTACGATTATTTCTTTTGTTTTCTATATTGCTGCTTTTAAGATTAAGGTATTTTATGCTTAATTAAATTTTTCTCGATTTTTTTAAACATTATAAACTATTGTACACTACTCCAGCCTTGTATGGCGAAAACAGTGTTTATTGAAGAAAAACAAATTTAATTTAATCCATAAATGAGATTTATCGGTTTCATTTTTTAATTAGAGTTCCAGCTTTTTTAATACCATAAAACCCACAAAAAAAAGTCAACTTCAAAAGTTAACGAACACCTGTTGTTACAGTAATTTGAAATTTCAAGAGAAACATACAAATCAGGATGTAGATGAAAGACAATGCATTAGTGCTGCACGGTATCAAATGTACATGACACCGTGTTAAATATGTCTGAGATACTTGCTCCTATACCCGATGACTGTCACCAAAAAGACCATTAGCAAAACATTTCAATCCTCGTTCATGATAAATTGACATGTGAGAAGATAAATTGACAGCTGGTTTTAATAACGGTTTACCAGATGTGTTATGTTAAACAAGGTGGATTTAGAGAAAATTAGAACGCACATTACTACATAAACCTCTTTTTCAGTTTTGTCTGTAGGGCATGGTCTCTAATATTTTACCCTGTATGTTAAGAATGTAGTTAATTAGTATACACTCCATGCATTTCCATAGTAAAATATGTCAGTTGTCAAGCCAATGACGTCGTGTTGAAAGGTCAGTGTTTCCTATTCACGTTTGTTTCAGCCACTGCAAAATAGAACACTGACCGAGGGCTAACGACTATACAATGAAACCATTGAAACAAGACCACGATAAGAACAACTGTATAAACTACCGTATGTAATCGCTTATAAATCTAGTCAAACTTAAAACAACAAAGGTCCTGATATGCCAAAGCATAGTTCACATTCACACCACGTATGTTCGGTATAGTGACTGATAACAAATCGCGAAGACCCAGATCGGTTTGTGAACAAAATTGTAAGTGCTTGACTACATACATGTTTCCAGTTACGTTTTCAATTTGATTCTGTACGAGGTTGACATTGTGAATTTGGGGGATGTTCATCCACTATGGTGCAGTGATTGCAAAGTAGCGAAGTATACTCAGAACTGGTCTGGTATTTCGTGACACGTTTATCCAATATTCTGACATATACGAAAATGTTCACAATTTGATGGAGTCGATACTTAATCGGACGCTAATGCCGCCTGACTGATCCAAAATAAAATTTGCACCGTCAGCTAAACGTGATTGCAAAAAGGAAGTCATTTCCTCCAAGATAATGGTCTTCTGTTTCTAAATATCATGTAATTGGCTAAATCTAACGGCACAAAGTCTAAAAACATGCTGACAGTTATGTTCCTCGTTCAGGGCAGGATACAGTATACAATAAAAGCACATAAATTATACAGGTATATGATCAAATGCAAATTTTGCATGCATTATTTGCTTTATAAACTCTTATTCTTTTTCCCCATTTGTCAGGTTTTCTTTCTCCATCAGACCGTGAACTTGATTGATTGTATTTTTCTTTGTACTTACCAATTATCGTTAGCAGAACTTCCGGAAAAATGTTTTTAAAATATTTTCGTATCCCACCACCTCTACATAGTTTGGATTAGTTTCATTTGTCTATATATAGATATCTATGATTTTTATTTTCATTATGCACTTTAGTATTTCCCGTATTTCTTTTGTTTCTTTTTGCGCATGCTCCCTTATCCAATCAGGCCAATGTTATACGGTAACCAAGGTAACGTCATTGATCGTTTTTATAGTTCCTTGAGCGATGAGAGGAAGATTAGCTTAAAACGTGATGTACCGACATATCCTAAGGTAACCAAATGGAGGCATACTCTGTCAAGACTATTGAAACGTTCATTAGTGCTTCGTCTATGCTTCCATTATGTTATGTTTGCATGACTGAAATAATACAGGAAGGGCAATAGATTTTAATGTTGAAGAAATATGTATTCAGGATTATCAAAGGATAAAAATATTGAAAGTTTAAAAAAGTTAGACCATGGGAAAAAATTAAAGTAAACATTTCACTATTTCTATAGAAGAAGGCATCCTTCTAAATAGAGATTTGATATTATTTACATGGCCGTCACGTATCTATCTCTTATTATCTAACTGGCCGTCACGTGTCTATTTCATATTATTTACATGGCCATCACATGTCTACTTGCCCTTCCGTAGAACTATGTATTTGTTTTTACGTGCTTATAATTTAGTAATTTTATACATGTGTATGAATGGAATATCATGTCGATATGCTATTGTTATAATTAACGGTAAAAACAATGAATTTTATATTTATATATATATATATATATATATATATATATATATATATATATATATATATATATATATATATATATATATATATATATATATAGTAAAATTCCAGCTGAGGGGTCTGCAAGATGTGGAGAAAAATGACATGAAAATGGGAAACCATGATATCCCTTGAGCACTGCTATCCCTTTTCGAATGTTTTCTGCCCAGATATTATGTCTGTATGAATCTGTATTTTTGTAAACTTAGCAAGACTCGTACACCCTCTTTCAAATATTTGTAAAACGTACGAGTTACAAATAATATTTGGATGCATACCTTGGAACAGACTGAAAACTGGTGGTTCACAAAACCTTTTTGGGAAACATCTGTTATTAGCCTTTTATATTTTGGGCACGATAAATCGGTTATATCTTGCAAATAATGATCATTCGCCTATACATACATACATATATACATACATACATACATACATACATACATACATACATACATACATACATACATACAGACAGACAGACAGACAGACAGACACACACACATACACACACACATACATACATACATACATACATACATACATACATACATACATACATACATACATACATACATACATACATACATACATATTCAAGTCGACTTGCAAGCTGCACAAATCCAGAACAGTAACATCTGGAAATAAGTGCTCATATTCATATATTAACTGTTTCAGTTAATTTCTTTCTTGCTCTTGCAAATATGAAAGTTTCTGGTCCAGATCTGTCATATTTTCTGAATTTCAAAGATTTGTCACTCCAATATCGGCAGAACCGGATGATATTCATTCACTTAAGTCTTCACTGACTGGCTATTTCTTTCAAAATACTCCTTTAGCATGTTTATGTGGCAAAGTTGTTTTTGGTTTCGCCCTCCTGAGTATTTATGATCTAATTTAAATCATTTTCTTTCAACGTCAACTGTATAGGGACCATACTACTTGGTCAGACGAGGATATTGTGGTATTGGCAAGAGAGCCAAGACTTTATCACCAGGTTGAAAACTCATTTCCTTCGAGTTTTTATCGTATCTTAACTTCATTTATGGTTGAGTAGAGTGCAGATTTGAGCTTGCGACATTACAAGCATTTGACATCTTATACTTAAAATTGGAAACATAATCAAGAAGATTAATTTCAATATCTTCATAAGAAAGACGTTTCTCTTTCAACAACTTCAATGGTCCACGCACAGTGTGTCGAAAAACCATTTCAAAGAGACTGAAGCCTAGAGATTCTTTAACTGATTCCCTAACAGTAAACAATAATAAACGAATGCCTTTATCCCAATCTTTACCCGCATCAAAACAATATGATCGAATAATATATTTCAAAGTCTGATTAAATCTTTCTAATTCTTCATGGGTCTCAGGGTGATAGGCAGAAGATTTATATTGTTGGATGCCTAATTCGTACATAACTTGCTGGAAAATTCCAGACATGAAATGTGAGCCTTAATCAGACTGGACAAATTTGGGAAGGCTAAATTGAGTTGTTGTTTTTTTGGTTTTTTTAAAATAATAATAAAAGCTTTTACTATTGTTTTAGACTAGATATTCCTCAAAGGAATTGCCTCTTGAAACCTTGTTGTCGTACACATAATGGTCAACATGTATTGGTTACCTGACTTGGTCTTAGGTAAGAGACAAACACGATCTGCCATGATTCTACTAAATGGTTTGCCAGAGGCAGGAATAGGTTGTAGATGTGCCTTTTGTATTTTCTGATTGGGTTTTTCTACCATTTGGAAAGTATGACAAGATCTACAGCATTGACAAACATCACTTTTGATTTATGGCCAGTAGAAGTGAGTCAAGATCTTGTGATAAGTCGTATTAATCCCTAAATGACCATTCAACGGAGTTTAATGGGCCAGTCTAAGTATTTCCTGTCTCTAAGGTTTTATAACTACAATTTAATTTACACTGACCACTCATCACAAGCAGGTTCCTCGGGAGATCTCAATTTTCTCATAAGAATTCCATTTTTAATGAAATAACAGATAGGAACTTTAGTAGCTTCAGTTTCACTAAATGACCTTTTGAAACAAACAGGAGATCTCATGATCTTTTTCCTGTTCGACGACAAGTAATTGTCGTTTGTCACCCTGACTAGAATATAGAGAATGAGTAGTTAAAAGAGGATCAGGTCAAACTAATTTTCTGGAAAATATCAAATTCCTATTGGACAAAATTACATTATTTTGACATATAATGAAATTAAAAGGATATTCGAACTTACAAACAATTAAATTAAATCAAATATAAATTAAATCAAATATACATAACAATACATATATACATACATACATACATACATACATACATACATACATGCATGCATGCATGCATGCATGCATGCATGCATGCATACATACATACATACATACATACATACATACATACATACATACATACATACATACATACTCAAGTCAACTTGCAAGATGTACACATCCAGATCTGCCTTTTGCATAAGACCTGGGTCTGTACAGTTTGTTGGGAGCGATCAGAAGAGCAAACAACGTAGACCATGATATGCTGGAACATTATGAAACAGCAGATTTTGTTTTATGTTTTTGTCAGTTTGACTCGACTTATAAGCGAATATATTCGGTAAGGAATTTTAACTTGTTTTCAATGATTTTTAGGTCCTTTCCATGGACTGTGCTCTTATTATTACAACTCCTGCATCGCGTTCAGTCTATAAAATAGGTTACCAGCCTCGTGAAGATTACAGAATTTCGTCACAACACTGAATTTTTTTTAAATACTTCACATTTGGACGGAAATTAAATTAAGACTAAATGATTATGAATTGGTCCATTTATTAACAGAATAATTTTACTAATTTGCAGATACCGAAGTTTTTCTCACGGTGCCGAGTCGATCTCTAACACATGCATTGTGTTACGTTGGAATCGAAATGAAATAATTAACTTGTTTTGCCTTTTTTTCCAGAAAGCAATCATAACTTACTATTATTTGCTGTGTACGAGTTAGAGAGTGTGCTGGTCTTCGTTCGTATTAGAATAAAAAGCAAATTTACAACTGTAAAAACTATTTACAGTTTAAATAATCAGCAAATTTGAGTTTGAAGGTATTTTGAAGCACCTTTAAAGATGTGTCAGCAGTGACAGCTTACAAGATGTTTCCACTGAAGTAGAGACTGAGGACAGAAACAATACAGCATTTGCTATGTTAATAGTACAAAAGGAAAGAGTGGGACTATTTCTAGAGTCTTTTTAAGGGTCATGTCCTCTGATGGGCATTTATAGCAACAACGATATAAAGCTAACGCCAAGTCCACGCTTTTCAAGAGTTGGTCAGTTCAAGGATGTTAAAATATCATTGACAAAACTAATGTAGTAGTACCTTTTCGCAATATATAAAAATTATGCTGTTTAAGGTGGAAATCTAATTTAAAATAATCTTATGAATATCACATTACCTGAGTTTATGTAGTCGCCTTTTACTAAATGCTTTACTAAATACTTTTGTGAAGTCCATGATTATGTTGCCACTCTGTATATTGAAATTGTTCTGTTTGGCTGCTATTGTGAATAAAGTCTGTGCTAATGTTTTTAGTCAGGATATTGAAGTTGTTATCTTGGGCGAATTAATTAATTAATTTATTCATGATATTGATGCCCTAAACGTGCGTTGTTCAGAAGGCTATTACATCTATTATGTTCTAAACATTCAGTGATTATGAGAGAGAAACAAG
This sequence comes from Sinohyriopsis cumingii, assembly GCA_028554795.2. NCBI lineage: Eukaryota > Metazoa > Mollusca > Bivalvia > Unionida > Unionidae > Sinohyriopsis > Sinohyriopsis cumingii. The sequence goes on along the minus strand of CM068831.1, from coordinate 109,209,441 downwards.
TCTGTAATTTACAATATTTCTTTCTGTGAGATTAATGCTGGACAGGTCCTGTCGGGTTTATTCACTGGTAGATCCAAAACTCGTATTTTTGTATAGTTCCTGTATTCTCCTCTTGCTTATTTGGTAGTTGGAATCTAAATTTAGTATCATTAACTAATGTTCTGATTTTTTTATGCAAAGTTTTGGGGCTTTCCGTAATTTCCTGTTATGGTCTAAGTTCATCCACCGAAAATTGTCTCTTTCCTTTTTAACTTAGTTTGGTAAATTGGTTTTAAAACATACCTGAAGGTCAAAGTGTATATTTTGTGAGTTGAATATTTTGTCTGACGGCATCACGGTTTCTTTTTTGTACTAACAATTCCGTTGGACATGTTTACTTCGAGTACATTTTATATCAGATTCTACGTAAACGACATGGCGACCTTCTTCCTTAACAGGTGGGAGTGTCATAATTATTTAGAAGGCTTGTTGGTGACGATCAATCTTGGATTATATCTTCTCTGGTTGTTTTGTTTAAAATTTGAGACAAGGAGTGATCATTTATTGTATGAAGTAAGTGGCGATGATGGTGTTCCAGAAATACCATGCAAGTACTATTCATTCACTGAAGCCAAGAGTCAATTCACCAACAAAAATGATGGTTACATTTTTAGTTTTTGTTAGCAGGCTGGGGAATGGTTCGAGCTCTTCTAAGAAAGTATCTTCATTTGGATGTATTTATAGAATCGACCAATTAGTTATCTACTCTGGTATTTCTTTGGAAATAACGTTGTTCGTAATATATATTAAACTATGCCTGAGTTTTGTCCCTTTTGAATTTGTTATGCGATCATGATCAGTGTAATCTTTATGTGCGAAACAGTCAACAAGGTGAAATGGAATTGTTCAGCATAGCTCCGGTGCCAGTTCTGATTCCAGGGTTTTCTAATTTCATCACGTACAAGGTGATTTAGTTTACTTGATGTTGCCAGCTTGTTAAAGACTCCTGACAACCAATGTGGAACTATGTTTTACATTAGTCACATCGTAAGCCCCTTTACAAAATCTAATTTAACATTTTTACAACAACCACAAGACCACTTTGGATTTCTGAGTACTTGCTGCATTAGATTGCTGAAGCCAAGACAAGTTAATTTATATAAGTCTAATACTAGTGTTAGAGAAGACTTTAGTTTCAACAGCTTGACCACTCCGGTGGCCTAGTGGTTAAATCATCCGCCTCGGAAGCGGGAGGTCGTTGGTTCGAACCCCGACCGAATCATGCCAAATATTGTCAAAAATGGTAATAACAGCTGCGTAGCTAGGCGCTCAGCATTAAGAGGCTAGTGTTAGGATTGGTCGGGATGGTGTGAGGATAAAGTGACTGGGTGGGACATGATGCTACATGTCTGAGTCATGATGCCCCAGTGCTAGACATCACAATAAACGGCCACACTGCAGACATCGTAGCGATATGGCTGAAAGTTTGTTAAAGCTACGTTAAAAATCCTAATCAAACGTACATATTTTCTTTCTAAAAAATTTACAAATGTACATTAAATATGGATCTAATTTTGACCGTATGTACCAGCTGGTTGAGTAGTGTTGTGAGGATGTTTCAAAAAAAAAAGGGGGGGGGGTCGAGGATGTTTTGATTTGTGCTATATAATTTACGAAGTAATGGACGCGATTACGCACACAACAAAAGAGTGTGTATACTTGACATGCATGTGATGTATGCTTCAAATTACAGGAATAATATGACCATTAAAATAGGGCGAGAAAATAATTTTACTATTTGGTTCAGAAAATTTGAAGCAAAATTTCAGCCGGAAGTTACCTGGTGCTCGCGATGAGCTGCAGTGCTATTATTTTGTTTTGATTGAGATCTATGGTTAAAGTTTAGAAATTTAGAAAATTAAAAGAAATATATTTACTCGAATGAAAATGAAGCACCGAGACAGCTCTCTGGTTCAAAGGAACATGGAAACATAAATAAATGATCCCAAAACGCATGAGAAAAATAATTGACTAGCACTTCTCGACGCATGCGCACATTCGATAATTCTAAACAACTTTAACTCCGAATCGTAGAAATGTTATAAAGACGATCTTTTTTCTTTCATTGTTATAGTGCCATTGTGGACACAACAAAGTGGTGCAAAAAGAGATATATTGCTAGCTTTCAAAAGGTAACCATAGCAACTGGATACACGCAGAACCTCTCAGCATGGAGTCGACAGATTGACGTAATAGGAGATGTATTTTGATTAATTTATTACACCGGAAAATTGTCTCTGTTCGGATCATGCTAGCATTCATCATATTAGGGCATCCAAACAATTATTTTTACCATGTTTACATTAATTCGGTGCCTGTTTCAATGAGTGGCGAGATATTTAAAATCACTTTACTTTTGTATGGTTCAGAAGGAAGATAGAGAACAAAGAGAGACAATCTGTTAGCTCTAATCAAAACCATTTAATTGTCAGTTCTGTGTTGCTAAATACAAGGAAAATATCTCCAAATGAAAACAACTTCTGCTTCCATGCCTTAGAGTTGTTGTGCTTTTGTATGTGTGATTTTCGATTATGTTTTAATGTCATGCAGTGTTTGTGTTAAAGAGTCGATCCAACCTAACGTAGTCATCGTTGAATTGTGAATTGTCTGCAGTGAGTCTCAATTAGTGTTGTACTAACAAGAGAACGATACCATTTAAACACGAATGCCCGAGCGACTCAAATATAATATACGGTTTATACTCGCTTATAAGTCGGACCCAACTTTCCACAACATTTACCTGATATACTGTCCCATAATAAGCCTGTGGATCCGGGTCTCTGTTGCTTTGTTCTACTGATTAACCTGAACAAACTGCATACAGGGGGAGATGGTTTCGCATTATGCGACGGCTGGTCATTGTATATAGAGTTTGGAATTGGATCCGACCTATGTGTGATTATAGACGGAATAAAAAGATGTAAATATCTCCGTCCAAATGCATAATTTATTTCTCATATTTTCAAAAGAAAACCGCCCATAAAATGAAACGTACACTTTTTAATAGATTTATCCTGTAACGGGCATTGGTGTAAAAATACACAATAAGAGCTGGCTAAATGTAAAGTTCAAAAATGGGAATCTTTCTATGTCATATAAAGACTTTTCACACGTCATAAGAAGCAACAAAGCAAAGACCTTTTCCTCTAGCTTTCCCGTTTGCCACAACAAAATTAAGAAACACTTTTATAAATTTAGTGAAATCAGATGTATCCACATGAGGAAAATGTTGACTTAAAGTGATTGTAATAAACAGATGAATTAGTCACTTTACAGACCATTAAAAAGGATGACCTCTTTCTCCTGGAATTGGTCTCTTTTTAACTAATATGTGTAGATTGACGTCCAAACAACGTCATTGTTTGTATGCATACATGACAGATAAAAGGAAACCTGCACAAACAAATTATGTGAAAAATTAAACCATGCTTTGTGTAATGAAACCAGTCATTGCCAACCCTTTGCTAATTCTTTTACTTTTTCCACCACAGGAAACTCGGATTAGTTTTACTAACATTTAACTTAAGTTGCATTTATTTGTTAAAGCAATATCTTTTCGGGCTTGATGGGTTTTTGGGTGATTTGGTAGATGTGCAGTATTGAAAAGTGACAATACTATATGGTGTATGTATTTAATTTATACCGCCGCCTTCACTTATTTCCACAATACTGTGTCGTTTTATCTCGTTATCGAATGAAGAGCCAAGGATTGAACAACTGCATGGGCCAAACAAAATGACGTCAGATAACAGCCACTGTCTGTTGTGTATTACCGTATCATGGAATTTTAGCAAATATTTTGATCGCTCAGTTGGCCTAAGTGGTTACAGCGCTCGCCTTGGATGCGGGATGTCGCGGGTTCTAATCCCGGGCGAGTTATATTAAAGATATAAAAATGGTACTAGCAGCTGCATCGCTTGTCACTCAGCATTAAGAGGTCAGTGTTAGGACTGGTCGACCTAGTGTCAGGAGAATGCGACTGGCTGGGACATGATGCCCCAGTGCTAGACATCACAATAAACTGCCACATTGCAGACATCTTAGTGATATGACTGGAAAATTGTTAAAGCTACGTTAATAAATCCAGATATATATCTCTCCCTCACACACACACACACACACACACACTCGAGCAAATATGTACCTAATACTACTTTTAAATGTTCATTTAGTTTTCGATACATTTTTCTAATGACAAAACAACATCACTATGTTTTGTCTGGCTCTTTGTAAACAACAGCTTATGGTCAACATAAATTAGCTATTTAAAAACATTTGCATTGACCTCGATATCAACAGTTGAAAATAATAAATTGTGGCAATATTGCCACTTAGTATAGGCTTTGCCACCCGGGATATGCTTTACCACCTTACCACCTACCCACCTGGGATATGCTTTACCACATAGGATAGACTTTACTTCGAACTAACCATTTTGTCTTTTTATAAGCAGCTCTTATTGCGTTGAATGTTTGGAAAGCTTTGGACATTATTCCATTTTGTACATGTAACGTTTGTGACGTTTGTTTTGTTGTGTTTTTGAAGTGTGTATTTTGATGTATTTTATTAAAGAAGTGATTGTAATTATGGTTTTTCATACCTTAAAAAATGTCAGTAATGTTCAGCCCAAACATATCTCTCTGGAAAGCAGTTATCACTTTATCGATAAATAAAATACAAATATGTTTCTCATTTTATTTTTGTGCACGTATCATGTACATTTTTAAAACTAAATATAGCATAATAAAAAACGCAATATTAGGAAACTAAACGGGGAAATATAAAATAATGTTCTTATAGGGTGCTAAGGAAATTATTTTCCTTCGAATTATATTTTACATGCATATGTTCGGTGAAGTAATTGTTAATTTGTTTCATATTTAAAGTACAGTACTTTATTTAAATAAACTTTGAAGATATAATTAAAGAACATTATTTTACATTCCAAAGATAAATTCTAATTGATTACAGACTGTGCGTCTCTTGATTTTTAAAAAATTTTGAGAAAAGAAAATTCATATCATATAAATTTGATAATGCTGATAACTAATTCTTTTCTCTGTTTTTTGCAGTATACTTTATCACAGGAGACAATAGACTACCTAAAGAAGCCAACATTTGATATCTGGCATTGGGAACCGAATGAGGTAAATGTCTGGAATTAGACAAAAGCATGCCAGTTGGAAGCAAAGAAAGATACACTTTATTTTTTTTAATGTTTTTTTTTCTTTTTTTTTTTTCAATATTTTTTTTACATTCGTTTTACTGTTTGATTTCCCGGAAAATGAAGCTGTTGATCAAAGAATCTATAAAACACTGCTAAAAATACGATAGTGGTTTGCAGCTAATGTCACAGCGGAAAAACGAACACAAGAATGCACTCCCACTTAAACACATATAGACACAAAATTTCACCGGGATTTACACGCGTATGGTATTTGTTCAGGATTTACTCTGGTTAACTAAGTCCTTTTCCCCACTTGGAACCACATATCATGAAACGATTGCTTAGAAAGTCTTCCGAATTATAACGACTATGTCTTTCAGCAGTACTTTGCGAAGCAAAATATCTCTCAGAGCAGTATGACGCACCTTGCAGAGTAAATAAGGAAATATACGGTTTCGTCTAGCTAGGCTTGTAAGCATTGGCTGGAGGTTTATGCATGGCAGTGGGGCCCTGCGACACCAAATGCCATGGGTGTCACAAAATAGACATTATAGAGACACAAAAGTGTACGTGACCCCATCTACTAATACCCGTGACCCTATCTTGGAGTTGAACTTTTATCTTTGGTTCCATTTTTCTGGCACATTATACGTTCTCAAATAATCTTCAGGAAATGATAAATATTAGAGCATCATACACAACTGTTCATTAGAAAAATGCATGATATACATGACGCTGTTTACTTTTATAAGATAAAATGAACACAAGTTTGATACTGGATTTGTCCTAAGCACTTAACATAAATATATGACGTTCTGGCATAGCGTTGCGAAATGTTACATTCGACTGTGTGGAAAGATTTTGATAATAGGATGTTATGGCATGCACAAAACAGGAATGTAACGTGATACACTCTTTAATGAAAACTTCATATTTTCTGTATGATTGTGCGTATCAGTACATTATATTTCAGCCGAACATCCGTTTGGGTATAATATTGTAGTCACTAAGAAAATGGTTGATCTTGTCTCTTATTTCGTCTTGAGGTTTGCTAACCAGTGACGAATAGTAAGTATATGCATTAAATAAAATGCATCGTTGAGTCTAAACAGAAAATAAGATGTTTACTTAATTAAGCTTCCTGGCTTCTGCGTAGAAAGAAAGACCGTTCCGGAAAGATCACTTGCACTACAACAATACCATGGATTTTATTCAAATGTAAATGTTTCCATAAAATGCAACATGATCTATGCTGTATTTTGTACAGTGTGTCACGATTAGTGAATAACTTAAGTACGATAGCCTTGGTGTATCTGATGTACCTGAATTTATCCAAACGTAGAGAAAACGATTAAAAGTTTTAAGAAACATTACTTTTGTCAGTAATACCTTTTACTGAAATATAATGTCCATATTTAACGGAATACTTTTATTTCACAGGTGTTGAGTGTACTAAACAGATATGTCCATATTTGAACGGAATACTTTTATTTCACAGGTGTTGAGTGTACTAAACACATATGTCCATATTTGAACGGAATACTTTTATTTCACAGGTGTTGAGTGTACTAAACAGATATGTCCATATTTGAACGGAATGCTTTTATTTCACGGATGCTGAGTGTACTGAAATGTAATGTTCATATTTAAAGGAATATATTTATTTAACGGATGCTGAGTGTACTGAAATGTAATGTTCATATTTTAAAGGAATATATTTATTTCACAGATGCTGAGTCTGCTAGAGCACATGTACCATGATCTCGAACTTGTTCAGGAATTTAATATTAATCCAATCACGCTCAAAAGATGGCTGGTAAGTAAAATGTATTCAGCAAGTTCAAAGACCATTTTGTTTCTACTTTATATTGTCGAGGGGCCCCAAGTGGCCGAGTGGTCTAAAGCGCTCTACGTCACGGATCACTGCCATCTCACCTCTGTCTGCGTGGGTTCGAGTCTCGGGTTCAGCCTATGTGGGTATGTGAGAAAGCTTGCCAGTAGCTTCTCGTGGGTCGGTGGTTCTTTCAGGGGTTTTCCCGGGTTCTTCCTCCACCATTAATACTGGTCGCCATGTATAGCCTATCGTGTGCTGAAAAATGGCGTTAAACCCTACAACAACAACAACAGCAACTCTGTATTGTCAGTTGGTAACACAAGGGAATCAATTGGAATTTCCCACTATGACTAATGTATTTACACGTTTCTTTCAGTTATTACGGTAGGAGACAATTCTTTGTGAATTCCCAAGTGTTATTTTTGGTAAATTAACTGAGCATATGAACCTACATTGCATGCGACATGCCTATCAGCAGACTGGAGCTCTGAACACATTGACAAATGGGTTTAGTAAATAATAAAATAATTTTGAATAATGCCCAACATTAGCCCTTTTTCAGTCTACTTTCAGTTGCAACAGTTTCTGTACATTTTGCGTTAAATGTGGACACCTTAAATCGTTATTTTCAATGCGTTATTGCTTCAGATTATCTTCCAACGCTTCCATCAGCTATATGGAAGTGGAAGAAGTGCCCGAATAAACTGCATATCTTCTAGGCAGTCTCAGATTGAATATCTTCCAGGCAGTCTCAGATTGAATATCTTCCAGGCAGTCTCAGATTGAATATATTCCAGGCAGTCTCAGATTGCATATCTTCCAGGCAGCCTCAGATTGAATATCTTCCAGGCAGTCTCAGACTGAATATCTTCCAGGCAGTCTTAGATTGCATATCTTCCAAACAGTCTCAGATTGCATATCTTCCAGGCAGTCTCAGATTGCATATCTTCCAGGCAGTCTCAGATTGCATATATTCTAGACTGTCTCATATTGAATATTTTCTAGGCTGTCTCAAATTGTACATCTTATTTAGTCTGTGTCAGGTTGCACATATTCTAGGCTGTCCCAGATTATAGCATTTATACATGTGTGATAAGACCGCTGTGGTGGCCTAGTGATCAGAGCGTCCGCCTTGCATGCGATTAGTCGCAGGTTCGAACCACGGCTGAGTCATACCAAAGACTTTTAAAAATGATACTAACAGTTGCTTCGCTAGGGGCTCAGCATTACGAGGCTAGTGTTAGGACTGGTCGGCCTGGTTTCGGGATAATGTGACTGGCTGGGGCATGATGTTACATGTCTGCGTCATGATGTCCTATTGCTAGACATCACTATAAACTGCCACACTGCAGACATCGTAGCGATATGACTGAACAATTATTAAAGCCACGTTAAAAATCCAAATCACACACACACACAAACAGATCACATACACAAATACACACGCACACACAGGGCCGGCGCTACCATATAGGCAAACTAGGCAGGCGCCTAGGGCGCTGATTTCAGGGGGCGCATTTCTCCAAATCAACAACAGTTTAGAAAAATAAATAGATACATTTCAGTTTTATTGAGGGTCGTTTTTTATCCTGGTTTATTTCATACAGGGACAAATAATCGGGTAGATTCAGTCTGACCGAAACACCAGGCTGACCGGAACAAGCAAAATGAGTGAGTGAAAATCGCGCGTATACGAAACTTTCAGGACGTAATTACGTTCGCGTGCTTTTATAGTCCACGAGTTTTTCCGTGGGATCACGCGTATACGAAACCTTCAGTTTGTCACGGAAACCAAACTGAGGGGGTTAACTCCTTATTTTAATGGTATAAACAACGAAAGAATTGGGCAGACAAATTTGCCCATTTCATGAACTGGGCAATTTGACAGATTGGTTGTAACATATATATATATTTTCCAGCGTGCCATGGCGGAAAAAAAGAAAAAAACCTCTGGAGCCCAGTACCGCAAACGAAAAGCAGAACAAATTAAGGGGCTAGCAAAGCAAGAGGGGTTCTTCCTGAAATACCTTCGTCCAGAGAAAGCAAAACAAGAACACGATGAGTGTGTTCTTGCTGAAATTAGCACTGGGAGCACTGAATATTGTGAACCTACTACACATGATCAACGCTTTTTTTTGGGGGGGGGGGGTCCAGACATTTGAACACAGAGGGGTAATTTTTTTTTAAAATTACCCTTGGTGTGTGCTCAAATGTTGAAATATTTTTTACAAAAATTTATTGTTTATAAATTTTGAAATTGATATTTTCCAGGGGGGTGGGTGGGGTGGCGCCAGAATCTAACCTTGCCTAGGGCGCCATATAGTCTGGCGCCGGCCCTGCACACACATACACACAAATATGCACACACACACACAAACACACACACACACACACGTGTGTGCTAGTATCCAACTGAAAACAAGATATGCAACCTGTAACGTGGATTCGTAGACACTTATCTTCCGGCGCATTATGCGACGTTAGAGTCAATTGTACGGTGATTACAGTTAGACGAGTGTTACACACATGTGAGTACGACAGTTTATTTACTATCTGGAAAATATACTGTCACTAAATAAAACATTTATCCCTGAATCTGTGCTTCCTTTAATTAAGCAATGATTTTTTCCTCTATGAAATGAAATGATGTGATTGTTGTTTTTATTGTTTGTTGCCAAAACACTAAACCTGCTAAAATTTCCAAATTACTTAGTTTCTCAAGTTACCGTTTAACTTCACATATGTTATCGTACAAGCAGACATTTTCGTGTGGTTACATTTAATGTGTTAGCGACATTGTTATTTATATTCTGGACAGTACGTGCCAATTCACTTGTATTGAAAAAGACAAATCCATCAGCTTGACAATTGTGACGTCCGTTGGGAAGACCTCGTTGTGATATTTTGTGAATTCCGTTAATGGAGAACTGACGAACATAATATTATTGGAGTTTTTGAATCCTTAAAAAAGGTGAAAGTAACGAGATTCGGTCTTTTGAGTGTATTCTTTAAAAGGTCTGTAGCAAATTCCGGCTGTTCTTCAAATGTCACGTCTATATCTTGTCTTGGGGGAGGGGAGAAACCTTCGTATGAGTCAAACTATATATAGCTAAAAGAAATATCGAAGTAAGTTGCGTTTGTCATTGCCTGTATTCTGAAAAAAATTAAGACCGACAGAGACTGTGACAGACGTCTCATTTTCTTGACAAATATGGTCATGAACAGTACAAGGTGAGCAGCAAAAGCCGGTGTGCAGACAACATACCGTCCATACTAGGTTATAAGAGGAGCCCAACTGCAAAACAAAACCGAACCTGATCTGCCGTAGCATAATGTGCCTGACGATCAGGGTCTATGATGTTTGTTCTACTGATTGCTCCTAACAAACTGCACATGCCCATATCTGCCGATGCATAATGCGAAGGCAGATCTGGGTTTGTGCAGTTTGCAGTTGAACTCCTCTTATAAGCGAGTACATATGTAGATGTATACAGCTCACGTAGATTCAATGTTTACGCAGGTGTAATGCAATGAAATATAATTCCCCTCAGAGGAGAATAAAACGGAGTACAGAAGTACTGAGATATGACCGAGGAGGGTCTGAAACATACAGACATCGTTTTAACTGATGGGGCAACAAAGAGTTATACTCCACCACCACCACCACCACCAGCTAGGAGCCAGAATAACGAGGCTAGAAACAACGTTATCGCCTGACCTACAAAGGGACATTCAGTGAACCAGGAAGAATATTACAGATCGTCCATTATATCTAAGTATAGCATATATTCACTGGCACTAGAACACAATACTGACTATATTGTGCCGATTAAAGCGAAGTTATGAAAATGTAAAGGTAAAGAATTGCAAAAAAGAACTTCCTTCGAATATAAGACTACGGCATGGTCCATTAATTAAAAATATGATCTCTCTAAAACTCAGACTTAGTTGGAAGTCTGTTGTCTGATTGGTCGTTGATTTCAGTATTAACCAATCAGACGAAAGATGACATCATTTTGGGCGTAGTATGTGTGTGATCTAAAATTTATTTATTTTTGTAAATTTTCGGGCTACACATCAGTTAACAAAAAGGATGTCGAAGAATAACCTGACCTTGATCAATCTCAATTCTTTTTACTACATATTCCTACCCATATCCCTTACTTCGCCCCACCCTCACCCCGACAGTGAACAAGCGTTGTAACACAAACATATGGCAGACTGTCACGGGTCTTTCCAATAAGAAGCTTGGTCAGAACATGTGTATAAATGTTATTGTAAATTTTATACATTTGACCTTTCACGCCATCCTCATGAACCAGCGGTAGGAGTAAAAAATGACACGGTTACGCACGGGCAAAGCAACTAGACCAAGTCTATAGAGTTTCCACTCTGCGAGTTAGTAAATATGGTAACAGAAGAACGGCGGGAAGGAACAAACAGACAACTGGACGGACGAGTGTATAACGATATTTGGAGCGTGGGGATAATAAGAATAATATCAGTTTGATCTGCCAACAGATGATCTACGATGAAGACATTTTTCAGTCTATCTCCAATTGATAAGTCTTAGAAACAAGCGTAATAAATGTTAAATCTTGCCTACAAAACGTTTACAAAACTTTAATTTCATGAGTTAAGAACCATCAATGTTAACACGCTTATTTTTCTGTCACGTGGTGTAAGTTCATGTCATTATGGGTATCTTTAAGATCTGCATTGGAGTATGATATTTTTAACACCGGATCCTGTTTTCTTCTGCTTTAAACGGCATAGCCGTTGTAATTAATTTGAACACCCGTATAACAAACCTCGTGTTTTAAATTGGAAAATACGCAAATTTTTGCTTATTTTTCAGTTATGTGTACAGGAGAACTACCGGAACAATCCCTTTCATAACTTTCGGCACTGCTTTTGCGTGACGCAGATGATGTACGGTATGATCCATCTCTGTGAACTCTGGGATCGTATGTCACGTGAAGACTTGGGGATTCTGCTCACAGCGGCAATCTGCCACGACGTCGACCATCCAGGTTATAATAACACGTAAGTATTTAAGAGAAATAAATAGTATATTGGTTCACTAGACATACATGTCAATGATGTCAAAAAGATGCACACAATTGTTTGCTCGCATGGCTGTAGAAACAAAAATTGATCATATGAAGTTACATTGCAAAAAACAGAGTTTGTCTGTAAACTATAAATTTATAAATTGTGCTTCTATTTACGTTCATTAAGATTTATCACGGATCTTGTCACCCATGCATAGCATATGCAATGAACATTTAGGTTTTAGTTCTATATAAATGAGCATTTTACCAAAATAAATTAAAGGCAGCAAGATTGTGCGTATCGATCAAATCCTGTTTTCTACATGCCCATCATATACTGTTTTCTACATGTTCATCACACTGTTTTCTACATGTCCCTCGTAAACTGTTTTCTGCATGTTCATCATACTGTTTCCTACATGTTCATCATACTGTTTTCTACATGTTCATCATACTGTTTTCTACATGTCCCTCGTAAACTGTTTTCTGCATGTTCATCATACTGTTTCCTACATGTTCATCATACTGTTTTCTACATGTTCATCATACTGTTTTCTACATGTCCATCATATACTGTTTTCTACATGTTCATCATACTGTTTTCTACATGTCCCTCGTATACTGTTTTCGACATGTCCTTCATATACTGATTTATACATGTCCGTCATATATTTTTTTATACATCACGTCCAACATATGCTGTTTTATACTTGATCAAACAATGAAACAAACACTACCGAATGCTTTCTTTAAACTGAAAATCTGTTATAAAGATGTTGCATCTAAAATGAAATTACTGGACATGAATACGTGCCAAATGTCAGCTTGACATGCTACCTGTCCGTTAAATAACAATAGCGTTATCTGTAATGAAAATAGTAATCATCCCATTTGTAATGTTGCATTTTCCTTGATACGAATCCGAGAAAGCAAAACACCTTTCAAAGTTACGTTACGGTTGATTATGATGTCATTCAGATACCAGATCAACGCTCGGACGGAGCTTGCACTACGATACAATGACATATCCCCATTGGAAAATCATCACTGTGCCGTAGCATTCCAGATACTCTCCAACCCAGAATGTAACATATTTGCAAACATCGACAAAGACACATATAAAAGGGTCAGAGCGGTAAGTCGCATAGGATAGTTGGTTAAAGTTGTTCGAGTTTAATTTCTTTAATAAGCGCAAGATATGATGTGTGTGTGTGTGTGTGTGTGTGTGTGTGTGTGTGTGTGTGTGTGAGAGAGAGAGAAAGAAATAACTTTAACTTTTTTGGATCTTCGACTTAACTACAAAGTTATGATATTTGTAATTTTTTAATGTAACGAAGCAATGTACAATCGGCTGTGTTTACTGCTGGAAATATTTCTTCCATGATGATCATCTTCTGTGATTCATTGCGCATGAGCAATGCATACATTGGAAATGAGTCAACTAATCACGAATGATAATGACGTCATCTTTTAATGCATAACATATATAGTATTCTCATTAATATCCTTTGTAATAACCTTATATGTGCATTTGACAATGAAGGTATGAATAGCAACAAAACTATTTCAGCTATTTCGATTGCCTTTAAATTGTCGCATTCTTGTGTCGTACTTGGTATCCTGTTTGAGAATTCCAAAAATGAATAATTAGATTTAAGTTCCTTATAGACATGTGAAGTACGCAATTTTGACATTTTATTGTATTTTCTTTATTATAATAATATGATTGTGATAAATCTTTGATGTATTTATAAATTCCCACTATGATAATGCTAATGGACTCCCGGCTGCGAAGAACTCAGAACCTGCCGGCCTAAACGAATTTTCGCTTTTCCCGTGTATAATCGTTTATAAGACGAGTCTAACTGCAAACTGGACAGACACAGATCGGCCGGCGCATAATGCCCCGGCAGATCTGGATCTATCCAGCTTGTTTAGGAATATTCTCTAGAATAAACTATATAGACCCTGATCTGCAGGCGCATTATGCTTCAGCAGATCAGGATCTTTGTAGATCCTGATGCACCAGTGTCGGCAAATCAAAGCTGTTCGCAACTGGTTGCATATTGTGAAAGTGCAAATATTGTAATTAAGATAAGTAAACATTGTATTTAATACAGTTATATATTCAATGAACAGGGAATAACCATGCTGATTCTGGCCACAGACATGGCGCGTCACGGAGAGATAATGGAAAGCTTCAAGAACAAGGTCGTCAAATTTGATTACAAGAGCAAGGAAAACATAGACACGGTATTCAGTTCACCATCAAATTAAAAAATATATTAGAGTACAGGCATACAATAAACGTAATCACACACGTCTTTGTTAGACCCATCATCAGAAGATTTCCGTTATGTTAATTTGTTTTATTGTTTTAAATAATTGCTTGTATGGAATATTTTTTTGTTGTTCTTGCAATAAACAGATATTGTATTTTTTTTCTGAAAATCCGGAAGGCATACAAGAAAAATATTGTCAATAATAGTTGCCCTTATACTGTTCTGCAGAAAATAAAGTTTAAATAAAAAACAACATTAAATTCTGGTTAAATCTCCTCATGTACAAAGTTGTAGGCAACACTCTTACCCATTCCTATTTATGTTCGTTTTCCTTTTCAGCTGAAAATGGTCCTCATTAAATGTTGTGATATTTCAAATGAAGTCAGGCCAATGGAAGTTTCAGAACCCTGGGTTGACTGTTTATTGGAGGAATATTTTAATCAGGTAAAATATTCCCTTTATGTTTCACTATATTGATTAGGCATCTTGTACATTTATACTACAATTTTAATGAAGCATGCAGCCTTGGCTTTAAGTTCAACTGCACCAAGAATATATTATCTATGTTAAGCACTAACTCGAACACAACGTATAAAAAAACGGCATTGTTAATTTCAATTTCCCATAAATAGTAACATTTAAATGAAATGGCTGGATTAGGAGGTTTTGTTTAGTGACCTTTGCTTAACCGGTTGAAACTACACCTATTCGCCATGTCATCCTACGTAAAAGCTAAAAGGTTGACGTCAGCATTAAGAGGTTAATGCTAAGACTGGTCAGCCTGGAGTCAGGATAATTTGACTGGAGAGTTATTCTGTAAACTGCAGACATATCCTAGCAGCATCACTAAAATTGTTAAAGCTTCGTTAAAAATCTAAATCACACGCAGACATGATTAATATAAGTTCAGATATATCAGCCAACATTTTATTGTATTTGGACACCCTGAAAAATATTCCCAACAACGTTCTTGTATGATCTTTGTTGATTTAATTTTTGTAACGATCGACTACGTTCAGTTGATATCATTTCATCTCCAAAAGGAAACTGTACAGAAAAAATGCTCACATGAGATTTAATTTTCAAATAAAATTTATCAAACTAATGGAACAAAGTCAATATTTTGTGAGCGTTCTTAGAACTTATGCATGACATGAAGCAAACTGATAATGCTAAACAACAGTTATAGATTTCGCAGAAAACTGGAAGTTATATAAGAACTGACGGTAATATCTGATAATTAGGCGATGACCGTTCTTGTATTGTCTGTAAATGATTTTCAGGATACAAGACTTTATGAATCCCATAAAAAAAAAACGAAGTTAAGTTCTTATTATTACAAAGAGCTAAGTACATTTATGCCAGTCGCAATTAATGGCATAACTATATTTCAACAAGTGTTTAATATTATCAAAGAATATAAGAACGGTGCAAGAATACACAAGTTCTTTCTTTCTGGTGTTACGAACTAAAGCAGGGGTTGGGAACCTTTTTTACATAGCGTGCCACCCTTATCCGGATTAATTACAAAATGAACGAGCGCGTGCCACCAGTAAGAGAGTAATACTGTTAAAATCGAGTTTGGCTGTCCTTCTCGTGCACACAAAACCTCTTAACGTGCCACCTTGTGCCAAGCGTGCCGTAGGTTGCCGACCCCTGAACTAAACTATATGTCTACATGGTCTTCCAGGCCCATTTACACAAACTAAATTAAATATTAGTTGTTCTTCTGTAAGTTAATATTAATATATTTTAAGCAAAATTCCATTCAGTCATGATGGCTGACTGTTCTGCACCCTAAATGTCGTCCAAAGTCTTCCAGACAACATTTACTGATCGCTATGGACTTTTGCAATAGTGGCTGGTTACTAAAATGGGTTAAGAAAAGAGTACATCGGGTCCTTCGTGACTACTAACACGGTAGTACGATCGTTTTCAACACATGCAGCCTTCATTGTGACGTCACATAACCCGACATTTACTCAGAATTTACTGGATCACACATTGCACTTTCTCGTGGCTTGTATATAATGTAATGAACTTCCAAGGAATAATATGGATGAAACTGAAGTGAATAATCGCAATTTAAAGGCATGCCTACTCAAATTTTAAAACCGTCCACTCATTACTACAATAGTCAGATCTGAACTCATACATGACCTGTGTGATATACTTTATTAACTTCTATTTTTTATGTGTTACATGGTATGATTTGGACGAATTCATACAAGTCTTACAAAGGCTTGCGCTATTATTTTATAACTATTTGAAGTTCAATTCTTTATAATAATAAAAAAATGTAAACAACAAAAATGTAATCCCTACTAAGAGGTACATTCTAGGCTGCGCTGCTCCATTTCATGACGTTACAAATTAATATTAAACAAAGTAGGGTCACAGCTACTTAAATATCAATGTGAGGGGCATTATGTAATAAGTTTAATTGTGTTTCAGTCGGATAGAGAGAAAATGGAGGGATTGCCAGTTGCGCCTTTTATGGACAGGGATAAAGTGACCAAGCCCACCTCTCAAATCGGTTTCATCAAATTTGTCCTTTTACCTATGTTTGAGACTGTCGCTAAGGTAACGAGTTTTATTTATTTATTTATTTATTTATTTATTTATTTATTTATTTATTTATTTATTTATTTATTTTAATATGAGGCAAGTCCCTCAATGGCGCTGTTTGACAAGTGACACATTTGTCGTTGTTCAGGCAAACGTTTGTAATCTACTTCAAAATTCACAATAGTTTATGTAGGAATACCTCTTTAATATACACAGAGCACAACATACATCATAAAACAGATTCATTGCAAAAGTCTAATAACATTTATATTGATATTGCATTCCAAATTGATAAGTTTGCAATAGCATTTATATTGATATTACATTCCAAATTGATAATTAAGCAATAACATTTATATTGATATTACATTCCAAATTGATAAGTATATAATAACATTTATATTGATATTACATTCCAAATTGATAAGTATATAATAACATTTATATTGATATTACATTCCAAATTGATAAGTAAGCAATAACATTTATATTGATATTACATTCCAGATTGATAAGTATGCAATAACATTTATTTTTTTTAGAAAAAGCAGCAATTTCGGAAATTAAACATCTCTAAACATGACAACTTTGTCAAACCTAGGTTGATCTGCCACCATACCCCTTATCCAGAACTAATACCCACCCCCACCCCTTAACCGTGACCCATGGGTAGTAATCTGGTATTTGTTAAATGTAGTATATGTCTCTCTCTCTCTCTCTCTCTCTCTCTCTCTCTCATGCGTGTACAAAGTCTGATGAGATATATCGTTAATGTCGCTCACTGTAATATTTATATATTTTACCTCCCGCCAGGGACCTCGGAGATGGAACCTAAAAACCATACATCTTTTGCAGTTTGTAACCACATGAGCAGCCAATGTACTAACTTTGGCGAATTTCCTGACTGACGGGGGAGGGTATTACTAACCACCCACCCCCGTTCCCAAGCTAAATCGTGGTGATAGTATGGAATAGTAATAAACATTGTCCTGTAACCTTTCCGAAATGTATTGCCTGCCTCTTGTCGTGATTCCATCAAAACTGAATGACTTTCAGAAACCTAAGTTTGTTTATAAAAACCGTAACAATAGTGTGTTACCAAAGACGATCAAAGATTTATGCAAAATGCTCTTTAATTCATTTAGATTTATTCTATATTATCTTAGAAATATATTATATCCGTCAGAAAAAAAAGCATGTGAAATGTTGACCAAAAAGGTTGCTTGGCAACAAGAAGCGCGATAAGCTTCCTCTTTATTAAAACTGAATTTGTTTTTTCTCTAATGTTTCAGCTTTTCCCTCAGACAAGTGACGTCATGGTAAAACCGCTTCAAGAAGCTCTTGAAAGATACGAGGCAATGAAAATAATAGACGATAAAAAGTCAGAGGTATAATTCTGAACAGGCGCTATATGCGTGTCATACTTTCTAAATACTGTGATATAACATTTTTTATGTAGATTTATGTACAAGGGCTTGGTTCCCATGACCACCTTTCTATAAATTTATATGTAGATTTCCGTAATGGGCAAGACTGCGCAGCATTTCGAGAACTTTAAACTTAGATGCATAGCTTTCCCGTAGTCCTCTGCATTTTTCTCGTTATTATTCACACTTAAGAAATTCGCATTCAACAGCTGTCTCAAGATATCGTGCTAACAAAATAGAAACTAATAATCGTAAAATCAGTGGCGGTTTAAGCGTTCGAGGAGCCGGATGGCAGTATTCTTTAGTGGCGCCCCTACCGAAGCGCTGGGGGGGGGGGGGGCAATGCTTTTAAGCGGCGACTCTACTTTGCTTCATAACACAGTTTTCATGCCAATTGCCACCCTCCTTCCCACTCCTATGTTTTGTGAAGAATTGCCCACGGTACACTAAGAGTAAGGTGAAATGCCATGAAAATTTCAGCTTTAAAAGACAAAAGCTCCCGACGGTGCCCCTTAAGCATGACGCTCGGGAACAATGGCCCCCTTCCAACCCAAATCCCTCGTGTTGCCACTACGTTAAACTTAAAATGTAAACTTTCATTGAGCACAACCCAGTCGCGCCGCCACTGCGTTCATTGAACACATGATAATTATCACTGAGAAATAACATTCATTTCGAGAGTGATTTGCATGATTACGTCTTCAAACATGACAATTTATAAATAATTATTTTAGATCAATGGAATTAAATGTTTCACACAATAAGAAACTATTTTCATGCAATTCAATATATATATATATATTGCGAGTCGACTGTCAAAATTGGAAATATCCGATTTATGCGAACCGGCTGGTAAATAGAAGTTGTCGACTGAATCGAAACGTACGTTTAACTGAGACCATTTGGCAATAATTACGACGAGAAAACCAACGACAACTGGTATAGCATTCTTATTAAATGCTGGAATAGTCGTACTTCATCTCTTCCTTGTTAGTAACACATGGTTTTAAAAAGTTTCACTCTTACCACACAATTTCTTTTTATATTGTAGGATTTTGTCTAGGGTGAAATTCAATATATTAATTGATACCTTTTTGTCACATTTACTACTTCTGGTAGAATAGACCGCACTAAACAGGCTTCGTGCCGTCTTGTGGAATCGATCCTATCCAAAAACATTTGATAAACTGTATATAAATCTTCGTGTCGTATCAGCTTAGGCTAGGTCTAAGAGGCGCAGTATGTATGCATTAACAGGTTATTACATAATGCTCTGTACATTATGGATTTTTATTGTGCAAACCCGTGTTGCATTCGATATATTGCCAATATAGTTTTTTTCAGTACAACATAGACTAATACAAATCCATCATGTACAGTTCACGTATGTCGATTTATTTTTATTATACATTTGACTTCATTTCTAATTAGTCATTCGTTTTTTTCTTCTTCTAAGCATTCTTTGTTATCAATCATCTGCCGAAGTAGAGGTTTATCTAATTTATCATTGTTATGTGTAATCGGGCACTTGAACATGCCTATATAGAAATCCGTCTTCCATTATATCAGAAAAGCGAAGTGTCAAATGCCATTAAAATAAAAAGGCAAGCATAGCTTTCCAAAATACGTGTGTGTGTTTGATTTGGATTTTTAACGTAGCTTTAAAAAAATTTCAGTCATATCGGCTACGATGTCTGCAGTGTGGCAGTTTATAGTGATGCCTAGCACTGGGGCATCATGTCGCAGACATGTAGCATGATGTCCCACCCAGTCACATTATCCTGACACCAGGACGACCGGTCCTAACACCAACCCCTTAATGCTGAACGCCTACCGACGCAGCTGTTAGTACCATTTTTGTAAGTCTTTGGTATGGCTCGACCCGGCCAAAATACGCGAAGGCTCTGCACTATTGATCTCTGTGTTCGGTTTGGAACGAAATAAATAATTAAAAGATATGTGGCTGGCGTCAATAGAAGTGGGTCATTTATCAGTTTAAAACGGACATTTTCTTGGAAATGTTGAGCAGGTGTGAATTTTGTTTTAAGATCAACAAGAAGAGGAAGCAGGGACGTCAGTTCAACTTTGGGGGGGGGGGGCGGGCAAAACTTGACGGGCTTGTTAATTTTAGTATATAGACTACATCAATTTTACAGCACATGCAAATTTGCCCCCTCACCCAATGGCGTCCCTGAGAGGAAGTGTTCTAATTTTCACGCTCTGGTGATCACGGCACATGTTTCACACTCAGCTGCATGCACAAGCCGGACATATTAGCAAACTCGCAAGTAGCCTTCCTTACCCGTATAATATGACTGAAGGAAAATCTTGCCTGACTGGGGAACATTTCCTTTGAGCAAGTTTTCTTTCAGATGTTTAGATGGTTAAAATTATGCTCTGGAAGAACTTAAAACGTAGTAGCTTCCCCTAGATTCTCACTAGGGGTTTAATGCAAAAATGCAAAACGTTTCAATGTCAACAGAGCCATATCATGTCAAGAGTTGGGGGGGGGGGGGGAGACCGACATTTCAAAAGGGCCCTGACTTTCATCGAAAGGGCACCAAAGCAAAAGTCTATGTGTCTATTTACTCCAAGTGTGCATAATACACCCAAAACATGCACAATAAATAAAACGATGGTCAAATTTCAAGTGACTACTGACTGTACGTATTTGTGTGTGTGAATTTTTTAAGCGATGGGGGTGTCCGGAAACCTCCCCGCCCATTTTTCGGCCCTGGTTTTAAAAAAATCGTTAAAGTTGGTCCTGTAATGAAAAAGTAATTTGAAGGGCATTCTATCACTTTGAACAGTTGGCATGATCTCTTTGGTGAAGACTTAAATGATTTTTTTGAGTATCGTGTTCCATTGTGGTAGGATGAAATAATCTTTGAGGTATCATGTTCCATTTGTGATAGTATGAAATAATGTGTTGAGGTATTATGTTCCATTGTGATAGTATGAAATGATCTTTGGGGTATCATTTTCCATTGTGGTAGGATGAAATAATCTTTGAGGTATCATGTTACATTGAGGTATTATGAAAGTATCACTGAGGTATCATTTTCCATTGTGGTAGTATGAAATAATCTTTGAGGTAGCATTTTCCATTGTGGTAGTATGAAAAAATCTTCGAGATATCATCTGTTATTGAGGCAGTATGAAATCTGAGGTATCATATTCCAATGTGCTAATATGATATAATCTTGGTCACTTTTGCCGGGTTAGTTGGACATATATTGATGACGTCTTTGTATCATCGTTTGATTGATGGACTGCATCTGAGGTAATCCATCTCCACCACCTCGTTCTCAATACCACCCTGACCTGACAAGAGATAATGTATTTTTGAAAAGAAATTTTACAGATTACTGTGCTGCAAGTTAATAACATGAAAAATGTGCTGGACACGGAGATTTTAAAACGATATTTAGTGTTTAAACACTCCAATATCATTAACCTTTTAAGGTGACACCCGGGATGTTAGGAAGTGAACATGCATTAAAGTGATTATTCATCCACAAAATATATCAACAAGATTTCTAATCTAGAACATCTTGACCTGCTTTACGTAAAAGAACTAATGAAGGATACAGTCTATCATGAGGTTTCACATGATAGGGGAGGGGAAGGTTTCATCATTTGCACAACAGTTAGTATATAACAGTATACGAAGAGGCTGACTGGTAAAGCAGTAAATTAAAGATATTACCAAAATGAAAACTCAGCATGGAACTAACATTTATGAATATTTAAAGTGCACAAAACCTAATCAGTACATGATATTGCAATGAAATTAGTACCATGTTAAATTCATTTAGAAAACGGGAACTATTAATACTTCTTATCATTATTTTCATACGTCATTAATGATTAATGTGTGGAAATTCATCTTTGATCTATAGGTCTGCAGTTGAAAGAATTATTTACATGTACATATATTTCTCCAAGTTGAACTCAGAGCAACGTTCCAATCGCATTATGATTCATAGGGTATCGGTGCCATTATAGACTATTACACACATGAAAACACGACAGCTCTTATCCAGCATGGTTTAAAGCTGATCAAAATGCCGGGGTCAATGTTCGTTGATCATATCCGGGTCAATCAAAACTGGTTTGCAACCATATCACAGACTTTTCATGTTTACTTCCGCGACACTACTTTCACGACCACAATGACATGCATCTGAAAATAATGAAATCTTTTTCCCCAATTATTTCAAGGTAAAAATCAGTTTCTGATATGAATATTTGACAATGAGAGTTGCACTATGCACACATGCATCAAAGTAACTGCCTTGGAGAAGTCGCAAACAAATAGATTGATATCGACGTAGATGCAAGAAAATTTGTGGGGGTTTTTTTCTTTTGTTTTTACAAAGGACTGACAATGTTATGACTCCTAAACAAAGCAGGTAAACAAGGCAGGCATATTGCTAGGACTCCTAGACAAAGCAGCCATATTGTCAGGACTCTTAAACAAGGCAGGCATATTGCTAGGACTCCTAAATAAAGCAGGCATATTGCTACGAACCCTAAACAAATCAGACATGATCACACATACATTTCAATGATCATCTTAAAGCCAGGGAGTGCAATCGTGTACGTATTCAGTGCTAAAGTATTAATTAAAAATGTTAAAGTTGAGACATTTAAGTATTGATTGCGTGGATGTTAATTGTGGTGCAGGCCATTAAAGAAGCCAGTCATATTTTATACAAGACTTTGCTTTCATAATATTTTTAAGAACAATTCATGTTCTCTGAAACAAAATACTTTGACATTTGTTTAAGTGGTACCAAATATAGAAGCCCCTTTATCGTCCTTTCTCTTGTACTTTGATTCTCATCGGTGTATGCGGAACAGGTGATTACAATCTTTCGTGCAATCAGGCCGTTTTCCTTCAATCGCTTTTTTAACAACTTCATACCTTCGTGATAATAATAATGATTTGACATGCACACTGCTTATCAGCAGAGGATGAATGTAACATCGTGAATTTATTTACTTCCTGTGTACTCGGTTTTCTACTCTGACATTTCGAAAATCGAATATTAGCTTGAACTGATTCCTGGATAACTTCGTAAAACGAAGATGACGCATGATTGACATTTGTGACAAGTAGAAGGGCAGAGACTAAAATATGCACGGAAGGATATGATTTTTTAACGAGTTTTACGCGTTTTGTTCCAGATCTTTTGCTAAAATAATGACACATCTTTTTCCGTTGACAACAGTAGTTCTTTTTGTGATTCTTCTTTTAAATGTAATAATTTCAGCAATAGTAGTAGCAGTTGCGGGAGGATGTTTTTCGCGGTGTTAGAAATAACAGAAACACCATGAATAATAACAATAACAACAACATACAACTACTATAACGTCAATGCTTTGGCTGATGGTAAGGCTGTGGACATCTTAAATACAGTTTCAATAGACAATGTTAGACTACGAATTATTTGCATACGTCTATTTATCTTTGAGGAGCTCGGTCAAAATGATCTGTCGGTTTTACTTTTGATTCCAATATTTGTAAAGTTTCGTCACCCGAGAAATATACATATTGGATTGCATTTATCATGCATATTTAATGAGCACGAAACTATTGCCAAATACAATTCATGCAACGCGGTACCCAAATTTCATGTGGATCTTCGTGACTATTCCAAGGGGGGTAACTTAGACTGACGTGAAAATCAAACGGACGTGTACCCTCTAAGTGCAGGTTACTTAGCAGCTCGAGCGTGAATGAAAGCAATATCAAAATTGCAGTTGGTGTTTCGAGGTGAACATTTAGCAGGGCAAAATATCCAAGGTCACTAAGAAACAGGACGTGTTTCATTTTCAATACCTAACAACTCTTGTTACTTTGCAGGACTCCAAAAGCACGTGATCACCGCAAGAAGATGGAATATAGAAGTGAGAGGTGGATAACTAGGAAGACAGTGCAAAGAAATAGTTTTGTCACCATTCAACATATTCTATTACGGCCACTTGTATATTCAAATATGCTCATCAAGCATACTATAAATCTCTCAGGATGTGCTCACATATTTGCAATTTAGACAACCCCACTGTTGTAAAACAAAGGTAAAGTAGAGTCAACAATCTTAACGTTATTTGAGCCACCCCAGTGTTTGTAACTTGGGACAAAATATTTACAAACAACTGACATTTCGTGTATAATGTTTCTGCAATAATTTAGAGCAAATTGCAGCGTAAGTTCATTATCATGTTGTTTATTTCTGCGTTTGCTTGCACAACTTCAGGTGTATGACTGTTTTCCAGGCAGCCAAAGTTCAGTACTTATTTTATTCTGCCCAAAAAACAAAACAGTTACTTCAAGTGGACGAAAAGAAAAAGAGGCAATAATGATACTTCGATGAAAAAAAAGATGAAATAATATAGACGTATCAATAAACTGCATCTAAAGGAGCAGGTTCAGAACAGATCAAAGCTTATTAGTAAATATCTCATTTCTATATAACTAGACAACAAAGTCTGGATCTGATTCGATCCAAGCATAATTTTAATGCTTCTGTATAGAAATGTCATCATGGGAAAAGGGAAAATGAAACAATAAAATGAGAGATACTGCATTTTTTATACAGTATAACAAGGTGCTTACATGTGTACATTATATTTCTTAAATCGAAAATTTCTCTCAAATAACACGGAAAAAAGTTAACATTTAAAACTTATGAACGCAAGAAAAACGGGCTAGTATGCAATAGATACGTTTCCCATGCAAAAATGTGTCTCGAGGAATACAAATTCAATAAAAGATATTGACTGGATAATATAAGAAGTGAATCCAAGACACAGTGAAAAGTCTGACGTTCTGGAAATAGCAAAGAGGGATTTGATCCTGGACACCTTTTTTTTTCTTTCCATATGACATTGGAGATGCAATAACATATATTATACTATTATTTACCAATTGACAGTTGTGGTAAAATGTAGTAATACAAATATATTATTTTCAACCTTTCTTGAATATAATTGATATGTGTCTGTACGTATAGGTATGTGTGAGATTTTTTTGGGTGGGTGGGGGAAAACAAATTTTAGTTTATTCGAGGAGCCCACACTGATTCTGAAAATAATTTATGGTTAGTCGGACAATCGGAACACACCATGGCTTTTCCTCCGAATTCCATCTCGGAAATACTTCCATAGAGTGGTACAGAGTAAATAAAGAGGAGGGAAATTCCGAAAATTGACAGAGAACTCAGTTTCACGCTCAGATACAATAGGCAAGATAGAATAATGTCAAGCTCATTTTGGTACCTTTACTGAAGTTTTGTCACAAGTTCAGTAAAAGAATGTTCCTTAACGAGTTCGTGCTTGAATATAATGGAATTAGTGAATGTTTACGTAAAGAATAAATCAATTATGTCCGAGTCTTTGTAATGATTGTTATGATGATGTGACGTGTTGTAGACGACATTTCGTAGACAATGTACCTGTATATGCTATGGCGGCTGTAGTATTTCCGAGGTGTTTTTCCAACCATTGGCGGAAAGGCCCGAGGGTGTTCCGAATGTAAATCCGGAATGGTGCTTTATAAAATTATGGATTTTTATTCAAATAGGAAACATATTTACGTTTTAACAAGGTACATAGCGGGCCCATTCCAACAGTGCCCTTCTTGAGGGAATATCTTATGTCCTTGTAATTCAGATTTTGCCAGCAATGAATTCTGCAGTAATCAGCATGTACTTACAAGGATTTCACAAACAAATATAAAGCCAGTATGAGTTATCACTGTCTATTATATATTTATATGTGAAAGTTTATGGGCTATTTTATCAACAGCCATACCGTCTGCAATAAAACCATGTTGTTTGCCATTTGACACTTTAAAATATAAACTATGTATGTATTTATGTATGTATGTATGTATGTATGTATGTGAGGGTGTGCGCGTGCGTGCGTGCCTGCGTGCCTGCATGGATAATTTTCTCTATGACAGGTTTGTATATAAAGTTCACATGATACTAAACATGTAATGTGATACAGTTATAACATTAAAAAAGCTATTAATGACAGCAGCTAGCGTACAGTATATATCACATGTTTATTTTTGTACATGTATGTAGATCGTGTATCTCTTGGAGAACAGCGGTCCATACATTCTATGCGTAGATTTGCAAACCTTTGATATATGTGCCTTTTTAACATTAAGTTCGAAGCATTTTATGTTTTCTGAATCCATGGAACTCTGTTCACACACTAATTATGTTTGTAACTCTGTTCTCAAAAGCAAATATCATTTCGGCATGTGTTAATAAGGGATATTGTGACCTGTATTTACTTGTTCAGCTGCTTACATTTACCTCAGAGAGAAACTTGACAGCTTTTATGTATTTGTTGCCATCTTGAAGAAGTTAAAGAAGTGTGGTTTTGCATTAGTTTGCCTTACTTAAAATCTTATATACATGTGCCACAGCATAAATTTAATTTCGATCGGAAATAGTTTCCGTCTTTGTTTAAGAGTGACTAACTCTCACATCATGTCATGTCTCGAATTTTGTCGACATTGCTGCATATGCGTTGAAATCAAATTTTACTCTGTCGAGGGAATTTGTTTTGGAAAATAATCTTTTTTTTATTAAATTAATAGTGGCTCCGCAGTGGGTGGAGGTGAGAGGGTATAATTGCCTCCAAGCACAAGGCAAATTGGGACGCTGTGGGTAGGTTTAGGTTTTGATTTGAAGAAACTAAAATTTTCATAGTTATTCATCTTCACCTCTATCGTCACTGAGGCAGTTCTTCACAACACGCTTTATTGGGATGGGGGGGGGGGGAGAGCGATCTGATTAAAATCAGATCTCCGCTGTCCTACGTGAAGATCTGACGACGACCGCTTAAGGGCACGTTCTGTTGACCTTTGAATTAGCCAATGGAAATGCAGCTTTCACAGATCTGAAATTGAATAAAATCGTTCGGTACACATTCGTGCTCCTCATCCACACTGCTCGGTCTCCAAATACTAAGATACAAGGCTTCATATGACTAGTTGATAAAATCAATGGTTATGGTAATAACATAGGTTACCAGAACATGACCCCTTAGTGGTAACTCTCAGATCTTCGAGTATAACAGTGGAGATCTGATTTTAATCAGATTGGAGAGGAGAGCAACTGACATAAAAACTGTTCTCTGTTGCAAAGTAGGAGTGCCACTTAAAGAGCATTGCCCCATGATGCCTCAAACCTCTCGCCGCCACTGTTCATAACATTTTTATACGCTTCGATTAGTGTTAATGTTACAACAGGCTCGAGCATTCCTGAACATCTTAGTCGTGTTCTGATATACGGGATATATTTATGCAGTATGTCCGGTGGATGAAAACATTTGGATCACTCGATCCGTATTCATATTCTAGTGCTGACCTTCCCAGATCTGCCCATCATTGAACTAGTAAAACCAAATGATATAAAAGTAATAGAGATAGTCGTCATTTTCAT
This sequence comes from Sinohyriopsis cumingii, assembly GCA_028554795.2. Taxonomy (NCBI): domain Eukaryota; kingdom Metazoa; phylum Mollusca; class Bivalvia; order Unionida; family Unionidae; genus Sinohyriopsis; species Sinohyriopsis cumingii. The sequence continues at coordinate 109,181,600 of CM068831.1, read as the reverse complement.
TGCACACCTTGTACAGAGACCATGAAATAACTAACTGTGCTATTTATAAATGATATAGTTACCACTGACGTAGATGATATATCTACCACTGACGTAAATGGAACTGCACTAATACACTTGAACATTAATAAACTAGAAATAAAACATCTACTGAAAAGGGTGAAACAACGTCTTGTTGATGAATAATGGATATGACGTCAATGTATCGTATATTTATTACACTCAACTTCTCGCCTTCTGTGCCATAGATTTCGTTCGCGATTGTATATCGTCATATGTAATTTAAACGGTACCTTTCACGATAATTTACAATTCATAACATTTTACCAAAATGTGCATGTACTGTCTACATTTCTTTTCTATAGACTATTTGAATATAGTTCGAAACCTTAAGTTACTTGCATGCACCCGAAAGTAGAACACTTGTTTATATAAACTTCATCTCGAATTTCCATGATGAATCTTTTATTTGCAGTTAAGGTTTCGAACACTAGACCTACTCATAACTTTCGTCCGTCCTTGGGATTATATTCATTAAACTTTTTTCACGTTCAGTTGTTTTGTCTTTTATATTGTTGATGACTATGGAACTACATTAACATTGGGTTATATAGTTTATTAATATTTAAGCAGAAATGTATACTATCAATAGCTTTTATCAGGAGTTGCACCATGAATAGCCTTCTTTGGAAAGAGTTACAGCAATTAAAATTTAGAGATTTTCACTAATCTCTATTTGCATCTAATTTCAAAGAAATCAATATGCTCAGTTTTGTTTTCCAGACATTTTGCGTGTGGTATGTTAAATCTGTCCGTCCATCCATCCGTCACACAATCTCGTTAGTCCTACTGGTCTCTCGGGTTTTGATATATTACCATCAAACCTAGTATTATGGTCAGCCTGACGATGGGCACATATATAAACCCCTTGTGTCCCTCAATTTATATTTAGAGTTACTGCCCTTATGTCTTGTAGCTTAATGTAATGCAGTGTATGACCTTGTTAATGCAACTAGTTCCGGAAGATAATAATAATAATAATAATAATAATGATGAGGACTTTGTATAGCGCCTAATCTTTAGAAGCTCTAAGCGCTTTACAACATTAGACAACACATATAAGATAAAAAAATATATAATGATATGATTACAAAAACAAACACCATGAAATTATTAAACATAAAAAACATGCTGAGAATATTTAAGGTAGGAAACATTATTAGGTCTTTAAGTTTGTTCTTGCAGTCGAAATAAGTGAGTTTTGAGAGCACTCTTGAATGGGATCACTGTGTCTTTGTGTCTAAGTTCGGTGGGCAATTCATTCCACGTTGCTGGGCCCTGGTATGCAAAAGAACGCCATTTGTGACTTTGTTTTCATAGTGGGAAAAATGACTATACGATTGACAGAAGAGGAGCGTAAGTATCTTGCTGATGTGTACACATGGGTGAGGTCGAATAGGTATGTTGGACTAGAGTCCGACAGTGAAATGTAGCACAGAAAACAAATTTTGTGTTTGATTCTGGATCGAATGGATAGCCAGTGTAGGGTACAGAGCAGCGGGGAGGTGTGCTCTGATCGTGGTACTCTAAGTATGATCCGAGCAGCTGTGTTTTGAACTTTTTGAAGTTTCTGGAGCAGATATTGAGATGAACCAGACAGAATCGAGTTACAATAGTCCAGTCTTGAAAGTACTAATGAGCACACAAGTGTTTTAGTGGCATCAACTGAAAGATATTTGTGAATGGAGCTGATGCGTCTCAGCTCAAGATATGCAGCCTTGCATATGTTCATGACATGTTGGTACAATGTGAGAGTACTGTCCAGAGTAACACCTAGGTTTCGTACTGATTGTGTGAATTTAATGTTGGTGTTGCTGATATTTATTGTCTGAGGTAAAGGATGTGAATGAGAAAGTCTTTGTGTTGTGATCAGAATGGCCTCAGTTTATCATCATTCATCTGCAGCTTGTTGCATGTCATCCATGATTTCACATCAGAAATGCACCTGTCTACACCTTGGATGGTAGCATCAACTTCAGTTGGGTGGCTAGATTTGTATATTTGGGTGTCATCAGCGTACTATTGGTGAGACACTGGATGATGATCTATGACACCTGAGAGCGACTGAGTGTATAGAATGAAGAGAACAGGTCCAAGAACAGACCCTTGTGAAACACCATAACATTATCAACTGGGCTGGAGTGTATTCCATTTGCAGATACAATTTGTGTCCTCTTGACCAAGTAGGACGTGAACCACAGTAAGGCTGTATCATGAATGCCAAATACATGCTGGAGATGGTGAAGTATTATATCATGGTCTATTGTGTCAAATGCTGCAGATAAATCAAGGAGGGTGAGGACTGTAATCTTTCCGCTATCCAACGCAGAGAGAATGTCATTAACCACGTTTAGAAGAGCAGTTTCAGTACTGTGGCAATGACGATATGCAGATTGTACATTGCTAAAAAGACTGTTTGAATTCAGATGAGATACAAGCTGGGAAAGAACAACCTTTTCTAAGATGTTTGATATGAATGCGAGATTAGAAACTGGGCAGTAGTTCTTTAAATCGTTATGGTCTAGTGTTGGTTTCTTCAGCAGAGGCTTTACAATGGCACTTTTGAAAAATGATGGGAATTCCCCGGATGAGAGAGAGAGATTAATAACATCAGTTAGTGAAGGCAATACTGGATCTAAGCACTCAAGCAGCAGTGGTGTTGGAATTGTATCAAGTTCACATGACTTTGGTGCACTCTTCATCAGGATTCTAAGTACGAAATCCATAGAGACAGGTTCAAATGCTACTAATGGTTGCCGCTCAAATTCTGTATCCCAACTGTATGGTGACGATGAGTCAACTGAAATTGTGGTGTCAAGCTTATCTCTAATGGTTTGTACTTTGTCACGGAAGAAATTTGCAAACATGTCCGGAAGGTCGACTGGAGAGAAGGTAGTTGGAAGTGGTGTAGATTTGTTCCTTGACATTAGCTTATTAGCAATCTCGAAGAGCTCTTTGCAGCTGGAACTTTCCATGATCTTAGTAGTGTAGTGGGCTGATTTTGCTGCATGGACTATATTTGTGACATTCTTCTTAGCGGCTTCATAGATTTGCTTTTGAATAGTGAGTCTGGTGGAAAGCCAAAGCCTCTCAGCTTTACGGCGGTCTCTTTTAGCAGTGCGAAGCTGGTCCCTAACACTGCTATACCATGGAGAACACTTTTGAATTGATACTCTGCACTTGGTAGCTGGGGCATGTTTGTCGAGCAATGAACGCAGGCAGTTATCGAGTTGTTCTGCTGTAGGAGTTAAGCAAGTTGTTAAGTTTGGTTGGATGTCATGCATTAGTTTGGTTATATTTATCATACGGAGGTTTCTCTTAGTAGCAGATAGAGGTGGAGGGTTAGGGACTGATACGTCAAGATGGCATATAATGCAGAGGTGATCTGATGCAAGGTCATGGGATACCAGGGAGGACCGTAGAATGTTATCATCAGGTCTATGAAGAATCCAGTCTAAAATGTGACTATGTTTATGGGTGGGTTGGTTAACTGACTGTGTGAGGTTGAAAACATTAACGGAATCTATGAGTTTTGATGTGTTTGGGTTTCCGGGACAGTCAAAGTGAAAGTTGAAATCTCCAAGAATAATCAGGTTGCCACCTATCGAATTTCCATAATCCAGGAGATTCGGAAACTGCTCCAAAAAGAGAAATTCATGATATATATATATATATATATATATATATATATATATATATATATATATATATATATATATATATATATATATATATATATATATATATAAACACCTGATAACATAAATATTAGGTCATCGCCTGAAAAGGGGCACGTCGACAGTACCGCAATATTTCTTAATACTATTGCCCTTTTTGTCTTCTAGCATAATGTAGTGTATGATAAAATGTCCTTTGTGCAGCTGATCCTGCAGATTTTCCATGGAATGGTATGAAGCTTGATAAATACGAAGGCCATCACCTGAATATGTCCATATCGTCAAAGCACGGTGATCCCGCAATTAGAGTTATTGCCCTTCTTGACTCGTAGCGAAATGCATTGTCGACTGAATCTTTTGAACTTATATAGCCTCGCAGATTTCAGTAGATAGCCAGGAAAGCTGAGAAATGTTCTGATCATCATATGAAGATGCGCATATTGATGACTCTCCGATTTTGGTGGAGTTATTCCCTTTTTTACTTGGAGAATGATGCAGTGTATGTCATAATCTTGTGAATACAACTAGTCGCACCTAGTCAGTGGATAGCCATTAGAATTGGTATATGTTGTAGTCATTTGATGATTTGCATATAGACAAATAACTTTGCTCTCGCAGTTTTGTAAGAGTTATTGCCCCTTTTTGACTATAGCTGAATATAATTTTTTGTTGCGAATACCTCTACTTTCAAGTTTTTTTTTTTTTTTTTTTTTGTAGCTTCTTGTGAACAGTTATGCTGATCATAAGATTGTATGCGGGCTGACCGGTTATTTTACTCAAACTGTTTTAGAAAAGTGTAATGAGCTTTTTTTGGCTAAAGACGTCACCATCTTGGGATGGGGGAGGGACTTGATGTACACGGGCAAATTTCTCGCCATTCTTCTAGTTTTGGTCTGGGTTTAATGTTATGTTTGGCAAGTTTTATATCTGGGTTTTGTCGTTGTCTTCTGTCACTTGAATCTGTTGCTACTGCACGTAAATAGTTAATTTCTGATTAATGTGAGATAATCTGATTAATATGAGATAATCTTCCTGAAAGGCATAGGTAATGAATGTAAAATTTCATTGACAGGGGAATAAGTGATCCTTGCCATGTTTCAGTGTCGACTCAAGAAATATTGTTCAGGGAGTGGGAGGCCGTGTAAACAACCAAGCGAGGAGTCCTTGGGACGAACTCCTGCGCATTTCAAGGACGTGTTTTAACCATCCAACTGTTCAGAAAACGTACTCCAGGAAACGTACCAGTTGTTTCGCTCTCAGACTGGGCGTGGGAAAGTGGCAGTCCCTTGTCCCTTTCCCTATCCGTCCTTGTATTTTCTGCTGCAATTAAAACGACAACCGAACACAAACTGATAAGTGTCTGATAAATTTAAGGACAGAAAACATAATCTATTAAAGAAAACCGGTTTGTGTTAACATTACTGCCCCGGTAGACCGCCTTTATGTTTCCTTGAAAAAGGGCACTTAGCTCCCATTTCCTCGGCAAGACAGTCAACAATATGTCAGAGTGCCATTATAACCGAAGAGGAGCGCTCTCCCCACCCACCCACCAAATGCATGTATCAAAGTAGACGACCATTACTTTTTCATACCGTTTGCCGTTACGCTTTAGTTCATAGGCAACATTACTTTTTCCAATTAACAAGTTTTATGGCAAAACGTTTTCGTTTCGTATACAAACATACGTGTTCAACATTCAAGACTTTTACAAATCCTTAATTTTGATTAATTCTCCAATATATTAATTGATGAGTTAAGCATTTTAAAAATAATTGTGGGCATCGCAGTCTATGTTTTCTTTCAGCTTTTCGATCAAAGAAAAAACCATATAATTTTTTAGACGTATGCTTTTACTTTTTATTCCAAGTCTTATGAAAAAATAGTCTAATGGAATATTAATATTCAGTTATTGATTGACTGAATAGATCGAAGTTATTTAAGCTTCATTTCGAAATCCCACTTCTTTCCTAACAAAATTAATTACCGTCTTACTCACTTATAAGACGAATGCAAATGCAAACTGCACAGACCTACATCTACCGTCGCATAATATGCCAGCAGATCTGGGTCTATGCAGCCTAGTAGGAGCAAGCAGTAAAACTAACATAACCCTGATCCGCAGGCACATTAAGCGATGGCAGCTCCGGATCTTTGTTGTTTTCAGTTTGACTCGATGTATAAGCGAGTAAGGACAGTGACGTAAATGTATATGAAATGTAACATATGGAAAATACTGTATTTACCGAAGTTTTGCACTTCGGTTGCTATAGAAAGGGGTCATTTCTAACTTTCTTGTCACAATTAACAACTTTCATTACGAGTGGATTGTCGCCATGTTTGCTACGTTCTTCACGTCTAAAACAGTAATATTCTTACCATGATGTTGCTTAGTCTATTCCGGTCATGTGACAAGTTGTCGGTTGAAAGTTGTTGTTGTTGTAGAGTTTAACGCCATTTTTCAGCACAATATAGGCTATACATGGCGGCCAGTATAACTGGTGGAGGAAGAACAAGGGAAAACCCCAGGAAGAACCGGGAAAACCCTATGAAAACTCCAGGAAGCCCGAGACTCGAACCCACGCAGACAGACGTGAGATGGCAATCATCCGTAACGGTGAGCACTTTAGACCACTCGGCCACTCTGGGCCCCCGGTTGAAAGTGACTCGAAGTTTTGACAAATGTTAATAAGTCTGGAAATAATTTGAATGTAATTTCATTTCACATTAAAATGTAACTATTCAGCTGTAACTCTTGACAGAATGTTTAATTTATGAAACGAAGCAGGAATTGGTATCGCACCGTAGTAGTATATTTTATTGTCACATTATGACGCAATGGCATTGGGCACATTTTCTAACAACTTATTTAAGTCCTCTCCCTACATAATACAAGTATAGCAACATATTTCAACATCACAAGAGTGACTAATAATGAGAAATGATTTGAGAGAGGGGGAAAGGGGGACATAGTGATAGCATTTGCAGTAGCAATCCGTAAGTTCCTGGAGTAGTTGCGCAGATCTCAAAATGATGTTTTCTCGTGTTATCCGCATAACCTAAATTCATATAAATTATTTACTACATATAGCTTGAAATCGTTATTCTGTGTGATTTTTGTTTTCAATAGTTCCAAAAGAATCATTATTGCAATAGCGAATCTATGTATCAATATATCGGAGACAGTCTGAATGTGACCTAGCGACATCAGAACTATATCCATCATGACTACTCTCGAAGCACAGACAATGTGACACGAATGTATTAAATTAATCAACCACTTTAAGAATGTATATTTACATTCACTTAGTATATCCAGTCAAGTCATGGATCTTTTAGCATTATAGCCTCAATTTTACTTGGTACGCAACAAAATGGTCAATGCGTTTTTAAGTAGGAGGTACTTGGCTGTATCCGAGAAAACTGTTGTCATTTTGTTGTCATATTTGTATACAGTTCCGTAATTGATATCTAACGCAGTATCGTTATTTTTGTTTTCGTGTGTGTGGTGGACTTGAATCTTACATTATTACAATTAAAAGCTCACTGGTACGATAACATTAATTGCAATTAATTAATCACTGGTGCAGAAACAATAATTACAAGTAATAAATCAATGGTACAGAAACACTAATTACAATTAATAGATCACTGGTACAGAAACACTAATTACAAGTAATAAATCAATGGTACAGAAACACTAATTAAAGTTATAGATCAATGGTACAGAAACACTAATTACAATTAATAGATTACTGGTACAGAAACACTAATTACAATTAATAGATCACTGGTACAGAAACACTAATTACAAGTAATAAATCAATGGTACAGAAACACTAATTAGAGTTATAGATCAATGGTACAGAAACACTAATTACAATGTATAGATCACTGGTGCAGAAACAATAAATACAACTAATAGATCACTGGTACAGAAACACTAATTACAAGTAATAAATCAATGGTACAGAAACACTAATTAAAGTTATAGATCAAAGGTACAGAAACACTAATTACAAGTAACATATCAATGGTACAGAAACACTAATTACAAGTAATATATCAATGGTACAGAAACACTAATTACAAGTAATAGATCAATGGTACAAGAACACTAATTACAAATAATACATCAATGGTGCAGAAACACTAATTACAATTTACCGCTCCGGTGGCCTAGTGGTTAGAGCGTCCGCATCGGATGCGGGAGGACGTGGGTTCGATCCCCGTCAGAGTCATACCAGACACTTACAAAAATGCTACTAACAGCTGCCTTGCTTGGCTTTCAGCATTAAGAGGTTAGTGTTAGGACTGGTCGGCCTGGTGTCAGGATAATGTGACTGGGAGGGACATAATGCTACATGTTAGCGGCATGATGCCCCAGTGCTAGACATCACTATAAACTGCCACACTGCAGACATCGTAGCGATATGACTGAAAAATTGTTAAAGCTACGCTAAAAATCAAAATCACACACACATCACTAATTACAATTAATAGATCACCGGGATAGAAACACTAATTAGAATTAGTAGAGCAATGGTACAGAAACACTAATTACAAGTAATAGATCAATGGTACCGAAACAGGAATTATAAGTAATATATCAATGGTACAGACACACTAATTACAATTAATAGATCAATGGTACAGAAACACTCATTACAATTAATAGATCAATGGTACAGAAACACTAATTACAATTAATAGATCACTGGTACAGAAACACTAATTATAACTAATAGATCACTGGTACAGAAACACTAATTGCAATTAATAGATCACTGGTACCGAAACACTAATTACAACTAATAGATCACTGGTACAGAAACACTAATTGCAATTAATAGATCAATGGTACAGAAACACTGATAAGACTTAGTAGATCAATGGTACAGAAACACTAAATACAAGTAACAGATCAATGGTACATACACACTAATTACAATTACTAGATCAGTGGTACAGACACACTAATTACAATTAATAGAGCAATGGTACAGAAACACTAATTACAATTAATAGATCACTGGTACATACACACTAATTACAATTACTAGATCAGTGGTACAGACACACTAATTACAATTAATAGATCACTGGTACAGAAACACTAATTATAACTAATAGATCACTGGTACAGAAACACTAATTGCAATTAATAGATCACTGGTACCGAAACACTAATTACAACTAATAGATCACTGGTACAGAAACACTAATTGCAATTAATAGATCACTGGTACAGAAACACTAATTATAACTAATAGATCACTGGTACAGAAACACTAATTGCAATTAATAGATCACTGGTACCGAAACACTAATTACAACTAATAGATCACTGGTACAGAAACACTAATTGCAATTAATAGATCACTGGTACAGAAACACTGATAAGACTTAGTAGATCAATGGTACAGAAACACTAAATACAAGTAACAGATCAATGGTACATACACACTAATTACAATTACTAGATCAGTGGTACAGACACACTAATTACAATTAATAGAGCAATGGTACAGAAACACTAATTACAATTAATAGATCACTGGTACATACACACTAATTACAATTGCTAGATCAGTGGTACAGACACTAATTACAATTAAAAGATCAATGGTACAGAAACACTACTTACAATTAACAGATCAATGGTACAGAAACACTAATTACAAGTAATAGATCAATGGTACAGAAACACTGAAACACTCATTACACTTAATAGATCACTGGTACATAAACACTAATTACACTTAATAGATCAATGGTACAGAAACACTAATTAGAAGTAATAGATCAATGGTACAGAAACACTAATTACAAGTAATAAATCAGTGGTACAGAAACACTAATTACAAGTAATAGATCAATGGTACAGAAACACTAATTACAAGTAATAGATCAGTGGTACAGAAACACTAATTACAAGTAATAGATCAATGGTACAGAAACACTAAATACAAGTAATAGATCAATGGTACAGAAACACTAATTACACTTAATAGATCACTGGTACATAAACACTAATTACACTTAATAGATCACTGGTACTGTAACACTATTTCAAATAATAGCTCACTGGTACGGTAGCACCAGACAGACAACAGTCAAAACTACATTCTACATACTAACTTTTATTTATAGTTATTAACTCAAAGATGACATCTATACATCTAATTTCATTGTGTCAGTACATCTTACTAACTCCAGGATGACATTTATACGTCTATTTCATTGTGTCAGTACATCTTACTAACTCCAGGATGACATCTATACATTTATTTTCATTGTGTCAGTACATCTTACTAACTCCAGGATGACATCTATACATCTATTTTCATCGTGTCAGTACATCTTACTAACTCCAGGATGACATCTATACATCTATTTTCATCGTGTCAGTACATCTTACTAACTCCAGGATGACATCTATACATCTATTTCATTGTGTCAGTACATCTTACTAACTCCAGGATGACATTTCTACATTTATTTTCATTGTGTCAGTACATCTTACTAACTCCAGGATGACATCTATACATCTATTTTCATCGTGTCAGTACATCTTACTAACTCCAGGATGACATCTATACATTTATTTTCATCATGTCAGTACATCTTACTAACTCCAAGATGACATCTATACATCTATTTTCATCGTGTCAGTACATTTTACAAACTTCAGGATGACATTTATACATCTATTTCATCGTGTCGGTACATATTATTAACTCCAGAATGACATCTATACATCTATTTTCATCATGTCAGTACATCTTACTAACTCCAGGATGACCTCTATGCATCTAATTCATCGCGTCAGTACATCTTACTAACTCCAGGATGACATTTATACATCTATTTCATCATGTCAGTACATCTTACTAACTCCAGGATGACATCTATACATATATTTTCATCGTGTCAGTACATCTTACTAACTCCAGGATGACATCTATACATCTATTTTCATCGTGTCAGTACATCTTACTAACTCCAAGTTCGTATCTATACATCTTTTTTCATCGTGTCAGTACATCTTACTAACTCCAGGATGACATCTATACATATATTTCATCGTGTCTGTGTATCTTACTAACTCCAGGATGACATATATACATCTATTGTCAACTTGTCAGTACATCTTGCTAACTCCAGAATCGTATCTAACATCTATTTTCATCGTGTCAGTACACCTTTCTAACTCCAGGATGACATCTATACATCTATTTCATCGTGTCAGTACATCTTACTAACTCCAGAATGACATCTATACATCTATTTACATCGTGTGAGTACATCTTACTAACTCCAGGATGACATTTATACATCTATTTACATCGTGTCAGTACATCTTACTAACTCCAGGATGACATCTATACAACTATTTTCATCGTGTCAGTACATCTTACTAACTCCAGGATGACATCTGTACATCTATTTTCATCGTGTCCGTACATCTAACTAACTCCAAGATGACATCTATACATCTATTTTCATCGTGTCAGTACATCTTACTAACTCCAGGATGACATCTATACATCTATTTTCATCGTGTGAGTAGATCTTACTAACTCCAAGTTCGTATCTATACATCTTTTTTAATCGTGTCAGTACATCTTACTAAGCCCAGGATGACATATCTTCATCGATTTCATCTTGTTATGCATAAAAGTCGTAACACGTCCACCCTAACCCCCAATGACTATGAAGTTGCAAAAGCAGATTGAAAGATATTTTTTAAAATCTGCCAAAAGCGTTGCAATAGTTATAAGAAAATAAATCTGTACGTGATGGATGAAACAAAAGGTCCATTAATGTTTGTCATAAGATTACAACTAGTAAAATAATTTGATTTGTACCATCTAATTCTGACTTACCTCATTTTTAGAAAATACAACAATGTTTCTATTGGCTGTGTTTTCAGATGTGTTAACCTTACTACCCGTTTAGGGACCCCGAGTGGCCGAGTGGTCTAAAGCGCTCACCGTTCCGGATCACTGTCTGCGTGGGTTCGAGTCCAAGGCTCGGCTAACGTGGGCATGTGGGAAAGCCTGCCAGTAGCTTCTCGTGGGTCGGTGGTTCTTCCCTGGGTTTTCCGGGGTTTTTCCTCCACCAGTTATACTGGCCGCCATGTATAGCCTATATTGTGCTGAAAAATGGCGTTAAACCCTAGAACAACAACAACAACTTACTACCCATTTGGTCAGCTGACCGCAACAAGTAAAATTTATATTAATTATCAATTGCTAGAGAAGACTTTAGTTTTACCAGTTTTACCGCTCCGGCTGCATAGTGGTTAGAGCGTCTGCCTCGGATGCGGGAGGCCGTGGGTTCGAACGTTACGTTAACAATTCAAATCACACACACACACACACACACACACACACACACCCCTTAAGCAGTTTGCTAGTTTGTTGCTTTTAAGGTTTGCTGTTATTTTGAATTAGGTTTTCAGTATTGTTTCTGGCATAAATTAAAATTAACCTACACTTTGTGCAAAGTTTGCAAATGCAGACACCAGTAACTTAGATACAGCTTTTAACGGTTTGTCGTACATGACAGTGTACAGTACCAAGGGAGGTAACTTCGACTGCCTTACGCTGAATACTACTTATTTTAGGGTTAAGTTTTCCTATGACTATCGTCACACGTTTAGACAATATTAAAACAAGATAACATCAGAAAATTAAATATTCTTTCTTTCCCATCTCTAAATTAAAAAAATGGATATCTCAGGGCAAGAAACACCTGAACTTGATGCTATAAGATTGATGACTGCTAGACAAGTGTACGGAAAATCAGCCATGAATGAACACAACGTGCACAATTCGGTCGGGGCGGGGGCCATGAAAATTTGAGATTAGTTATAGATGGCAACCAAAAATGTAAATTCCGCCTCAATTATACGGTTACTTGCGTTACCTGAAGATCACCTCAGTAAAATCATATATCATGGGGGATAGAGTATTTTATCAATGACGGAAGTTATGTGAATAAAAACATAATAGCAAAAATATGTAAATATCTAAAGTAATTATATCAGAGCTTCCATGTAAGTCAGTTATTAATATTTGCGAAATTAACAATCTAATGTTTTACGCAGAGATAATAGAACAAGAATTTAAGGAATATTGTAAATGCAAAAGCATATCATGTTGAAAGAAAGGTCACAAAAAAAAAAAACAAGAGGCCGAAAGACCACGTCAACATAAAAACAAAGCTATAAATTGAATATATGCTAAATTATGCACAGTTAATGAAGCTAAAAGAAAAATAGGAAAGAAGCTGCAATGACTGTTAAAAACAAATTACAGCCAGCAAAAGGTCAAATAATGAGAAACGATATAAATTATTACAAAACGCCAATTACTCAGCAAACTACACAAATCAAAAAGATTATTATAAAACGAAAAACCTGACTGCTTTAATAAAGAGAAGTTATTTGAATAGGACATGCAGGTTGCTCCATCAGGTGTCTCCAACAAACCTGCGGAAGACACCAAGCAAGTTTAAGCACCGTGTCTCATTTGATCGGCTGGTCCAGACCCGGGGAACAAAAAAACTGAATGAAGCCTTATTTTATCACCCTTGGCAGTCCACAAATGTTATCATACCTAAAATTATAGTAGATGAATATTTGGGCGCCATGGCATGTATGATTTTACAAACTTATAAGCCCATAGTTTGATGACGTTTTAAATGGACTATTGGTAAACCTGCCCTTGTAAGAAATTTATAGTTGGAACTATTGCAGTCCTCAAAGATAAATCGTATGGCTTGCCTTTGTATATAGTATAGCCACAAAATTAATCGTATGGTTTGTCGTTGTATGTATTTTAGTCCTCAAACATGAATCGTATGGGTTGTCGTTGTATGTAGTGTAGTCCTCAAAGATTAATCGTATGGCTGGTCATTGTATTTTGTGTGGTCTTCATATATTAAAGGAAATGGCTTGTCGTTACATGTAGTGTAATCCCCAAAGATGAATCGTATAGCTTGTCCTTGTATGCAGTGTAGTCCTCAAAGATGAATCGTATGACTTACAGTTGTGTATTTTTTTTAAAAGATGTCATCCTAAACGACAGTATTTAAAGTCAGAATAAAAAGTGAAAGAAAGTACATTTGCATTTTGAAGTTAGATACCTGCAGTTGAGCTTTAAGACACTTCGCTGAAAAAAAATTAACTTATGGTTCCAAACGCTTGTGGATTACACGGTCAAATGGATCTATTTTAGGAACGATTGTGAGATTGGAACCTAAAACAAAAGTAACAATATTCAATACAATTTCTTACATTTAGATGGAGCTAGTTAATTATAATTTATAGTATTTTTAAATGGTTTGATCAGGGAGGAGAGTTAAAGAATATACATATGCATGGTAGTTGGTCGCAATAAATAACGTCTTTCGCAGTGCCTCCTTAGCTAGGAATTTCTCACGCAGGTTAGGACAAGAGGGCACTTTTAGGGATCTTGGTACACTTGCTGAGGGAAAGGGTACGTTTTGGAACAAAAGGAAATTTTTGTGAAAGGATGTGATGCATGTGACAATAGTTTACATTTTATCTTTTTAGAATAAAAAAAACAAAACAAAATACATTCATACATTTATCTTACATGAAATTAGCAAGAAAATAAGTGCAAATAAATAGAAATAACACATATTAAGTTTGGTTTTTTATCTTCAAAGAGACGGATAAAGTGGGGACAAACTACAAGGTCACTGAGGGCAAATGGAAGAGGACTGAAAGCAGAAGGGAGAAAAGTACCCCTCTGTTTCTATCTAGCTGGAAAAAGGCATTGGTCAAATCAAACAAATCCTTCTCTTTTCAGTTCAATGCATTTATTTATATTATTCAAAGACAGCAAAATCCTCTCGTATTGTTCTGACAGCACTTGTATTTACATAACGGTCAAGAACTTAGAACCAGTATATATCTTTATCTACCTTGTCGACACGTTGTTTTATTGCGGCAGACAAGGAATAATGTTTTAATAAGGAACATTGGGTTTGTTGATCTTCACAATATTAACATAATAAAACCCGTCCTAAGTAAACCTTTCAAAACCGTACAATTTTATGTCTCAGACTTTGACAGTCTCTAAACCCGTTATACGTCAAAGCTCGGGGCACAAAAGAAGAAGAGATTTAGCCGTTTCACCAAGTAAGAAAACGCGATACACCTGGAAAGTCCGTTCAAAAGCCGGGGTGTATTATTACATCCGAGTCAATAAGCCTTTCCAACCAGAAACTATAATCGATGATTCAAAATAATAGAGACGATCAACCTCGCTACAGAAAAATGTGTAACACTGTCCAACATACCCTAGCAGTCTAAAAGAGGGTCAGTATTACTAAGGTGTGGTCTTACAAAACTTCCCGACCATTCAGATGGGATAAAGAAAGGCTGAATTACTTGCTTTCCAACATTATCTTTTGAATATAAGTGAGATGGCACAGATCTGAGCTTGCATAAAATATATTATTTGCTGGAGACCTATACAACGGATCCTCATGTTATAGTTAGCTTGTACAACAGGGAGAGTAATCACTTGCCACAGGTAGGTTAGCATTTTCTAGTCATCGTATTTTAGCTTGTCGTCTGACCCCGATAACTCTCTCTCTCTCTCTCTCTCTCTCTCTCTCTCTCTCTATATATATATATATATATATATATATATATATATATATATATATATATATATATATATATATATATATATATATATATATATTCTTCCTTAAGTGTTAAATTGTCTTTGAAGGGATGTGCTTTACACATAAATATTACACTTCTATATGACAATATTAGCGAATTATATTTCGGAGCATGCACGGGGTACAACTTACCAAACAACAACGTACGAAAAGTTGCGTCTAATTTTCATTGTTGACGAAAACGCTTCAACGGTTCAAACATCATCCTCCGACAGACACCTGTATTGGCTCCGTAACTGGGTCTCAGTGGAAGGATAACCTACATAGCAGGGTTGAAGCTTGTTGAGATGGAGAGGAGGTCGATAAGATATCGATCTTGGAGGGTATCGATATTTTCCAGATCGCTGCAACTACCTTGTAAAACTGTAAAGCACAATTAACTTGTCACACGAGTATGGACAGGTAGGTGTTTTATGGGTACACAAACAGTGCCGGTATGGAATCCATAATAATTTATTTTCTTCCTAAGATAGTCTTGAGTGATCAAATACATATAACTTTGTTCGGATGAAAGCTTTATATAATTCCTACGAGGGGCTAAATATCTGGAGGGTGAATTAGTAAAGTCCATAGGTAGTGATGAGTTCAGTACTGAATGTTTACCGAGTCACCTTTCTAAAACTATTTATTCTACGTTGGATCCAAGTGCTTGGAGTTGTTGGATTCCCACAGGTAAGAATGTAGTCACTGTTATACTTGGAAAGTGTGTTAAGCTTTTAAACAAAAATTGCAATCTAGAATTAGGCCAGTTTAAGTCTGGTAACAGTGTTGTTTCAATCTCCGTGCTGTTTAATTGGATGGCATTAATAATTTAGCTGACATTATATTTCCTCACATACCTTTTAATATGTAAATACATACCATATTAGTCTGAGACCTGTATAATTGGTTCTTGGGTTAAAATCAGCTTTCTCACCTGGAGAGATGGTAATCTTCATGTGTGGATAAAGATGTCCTTTTTGTGTGACTTAATCTCTTCCTCCTTTTTCGTACTAGAAGGGATCAACCATACTATCTCATCACACCCAAACGCCGTGAGATAACACAATTACTTACGCTTTGGAAAAGTCAGAGGATAACAGCATGTTAAACCTTTGAATAAATTGTAACGCCTTTCAAAATGAATGAACACAGCACATTATCTGAAAGTTACCAGTTTGTTTGCTTTGGTGCAGTTGAAAGTTGAATAATTCCTACGGGTCAGGTTATAGGGCAATAAAACGTACAAACCTGGCTTGCAGTTGTTAAGATGGGGAAATGACGATGTTTGACAATCAATATATTCCTGATCAGAACAGGTACCAAGTAAACTATAAACATATTCAGTTTATCACACCTGTATCGACAGGTAGTTGTTTGTGGGTGCAGCGCAAATACGGGTGTGGAATATAAATTAGCTTGTTTTCTTGGTAAGACGTAGCACATAGATGACTTTGATGAAAGCCTTGTGTAATACTAATAAGGGACTGAGTAACGAGTATTGATGCAAACTGGATCGAATGAAATTCTGTCAATTGATGTTCTGTATACGATTCTAACAAAGAAAACAATTTGTTACTGTAGACTAGAATCATTTGTCTTGAATTGCTTGGATATCAACTAGGTAAGTTTCCACACACTTGTATTGTTTGAAACTTTAATCTTCTCGAACTGAAAGCTACACATCGTAATATTTTAAGTAGATTGTTTTAGTGTTTGTGCCCATCCTCTATCGAATATCTAAATTAATGTTGTTGGTATAAACAAATGACTCAAGAGGATAGTGTAGTTTGTTGTATCTACCTATCTGTCTTTTCGCATCGCTTTCTATGACACTTGCTCCTTACAATTTTTACATGCATTTTCACCCAGCTTCCTAAACATTATATTCCATTTTCCTTTACAGGTTTAATTGTTCTAGATATAGTCGAATTTCCAAACACAGAGGATTAATTGTGCGAGATAAAGTCAAATTACTAATCAGGTCGAGTTTTAGTTGTACTAGATAAAGTCAAATTACTAATCAGGTAGGGTTTTAATTGAAATAGATAAAGTCAAATTACCAAAACATGTTTTTCTCAGATTCTGAACATTGTTCATATTTTTCTTCTTTCGAAAACTATGTCAACTTATGGTCATGAACAAGAAAATAACATACAACGATGACCGCAGAGCACGCTATATTTAATATGTTAACAATATTCTATACTGGAACAATATATTTTTGTTCATGTTTTTTCCTTTATATTCAAATATATTTGTGCAAAACTTACGAATTTACGTGCATACTTAGCTGTCCGGGTGACCGAGTGGTATAAGGCGCTCACCTCTATTTGTGTGGGTTTGAGTCTCAGACTCGGTCAAGCGTGGATATGTGAGAGTAGCTTCACCTGGGTCGGTGGTTCTTCTGTGGATTTATATGGGTTCTTCCTCATTCAGATATACTGTCCGCCATGTATAGCCTATCGTGTGCTGAAAAAAAAAACTACATCTACATACTTCCTGGTTAGAGTTGTAGCTTGCTGTCAAACTGTCAAACTACATCTCCTCACCGTCTTTGATTACACTATTCAGTTGCGAAACCATATATTCTCATTCATACTTTGTTTTTAATATTCCAACATGTTTGTATGAAACTCGGCCATTTATGTTCACACTTCCTGGTTACATTGTTCACTTATATGAGCATTGGGAAACTTCATGTAATCCAGCCTGTCTTAATAAGCCACCTCGGGGAAAATAGCGAACCATAACTCTAAACTTGGGTGGTTGATTTTTATTTCTACAACAGTAGGGTTAGCGGGACTCTTAAAAAATTCGAGGAGTAGGACAAATTATTGCTAAATAAAGGTTACTTATTTTAGGCAAGTTTGACTCTACTTTGTCCTTGTCCAGTGGCTTATCAAGAAATTCTACCCAACCACCCCGGCTGCAAAACGTAATCTTGACCTTATCTCAATAAAAAAAAAACTTATTGTAATTTCAGGTCTTCAGTAGACCCCCACCCTCCAATTATTTTATTGTAATTCTTTAGTGCCCACCCCCACCTCCCTCTGGCGCAGTTGCGCGGATTCCTTGGGAGGTTGATAAGCCACTGCGCGTGTCACTTAACATCTACTTTTTACTGAGAGAATTCTTTAAGGTGGCGCTCACCAGATAATATGTACTTTTGAGAGAGTGACGTATGTAAGGTGAAGTAGTTCGCATTTAAAACATGCACAGTGGAGAGAATGTTTGCATACCTCTATGCTACATTAATGTAATGTGGATGATATTTCTTTTGGATATTGTACTTTTGGAAATTTTACATGATTTAAGCACACTGCTAACTAAAATGACTGCTCCCTTGTGTTAAAAAATCAGTCTGAATTAGTCTAAAGTACACTATACATAGCAGCTATTAAAATAGGGAAAATGAATTTTGCCAGACTAGACAATAACAGCGTCTGAAAGTGCAATGAATGAATTACCAAATATATAAAATGTAAAAAAAGTTTTCGGCTCTTTTTTTATACAATTGACCTCTGAAGTTCAGGAAGTGAAAATGACCAAGTAGAGCTAGCACTTTTTTGAAAGGTGCACATTTGAAGTAAGGCCAAGCTGTATACTCTATAACCCATAGTACACCCATCAATCATACACCAAAATAAAGGGAATTAAAGGTTCTTTGCATTATACCTAAGATATACAAGGTCTTTTTTAAATAGCCAGTATAACCAGTGAGGAAAGCCGGGGACATTCTTTTTCTTTAAATTCCTAACCCTATGCAAAATGCGAAACTGTATAGCGCCACCTAAAGTTATTATTCTGTGGAGTGTATTTTGATCTGCATAAATATACAACAAACAATATATGATGGCCACCGTGCACAGTCATTTGTGACTACAGTTGAAATAATAACTTACATGGAACGGATGTCATCGGTCGATTATATATTTACGACAAATGGTAGCATCATTAGCTGATCGCAAACATTATATATTTACGACAAATGGTAGGATCATTAGCTGATCGCATACAAAAACAACAGTAACATGCAAATCTTTTAATAGACTTTAAAACAAGACTATCATGCCAGCTGTGACTTCATGTCAAAAATACTCGTTTGTAATTTGTAATATTTCCAAGTATCATTAACTTGCAGACTGTTTAGTCGTTTGGCCCATTTTCAATGTTCAAATTGATAAATATATATTTTATTAAGAAAGTAGCGAACCAATTATCCGTTAAATTTATTTCCTTATTTGAATAATGACAACGATTTCAAATAATAGCAATGATCTAAGGAAATCTTTGTGTTGGGATTTTAATTGGTCTAGATTTTATTGTAAAAAACAGTCGGGTGAGAAAACTACTTGGAAATAAACCTTTAATAATGGCAGTGGCGTCGCTGGGGTGGGGGTGCAGGGGGTGCGGACCGCACTGGGTGACACCATCTCAGAGGGATGACACCAAAATGAAAAATTGCAAATTTTACAGAGCACACGCTGCTCGGTCTAGTCGGATTTCATAAGCGGATAACCGATCATAGTTAAATACATGACTAGCAGGCACAGCAGTGGCGTCGCTAGGGGGATGCGGGGGGTGCGGACTGCACCGGGTGACACCATCAGAGGGGGTGACACCAAAATGACATTACTAAGGATTCTGCATGGTCTGTTACGGAAGGAGGACCATGGGGGTGACAACATGAGCTACCGCACTGGGTGACACCAACCCGAGTGACGCCACTGAATAATGGTCTTGTTGTACACAAATATAAGACACGCTCTGTATTAATGACACACAGTTTTAATACTGAGGTTATTATGCTTTAGAGATAAAGTTGAAACAAAGTACATTAAATACTGGAAACGAAAAGGTCGTTCTTACATAGGAGTTTTATTCCTGACATCCAAAACTAATTCCTATAACTTATGCAAAATATATCAGTAAATGCGACAGGTGCCCAAAACTAAAGTGGAATTATTAATTTCTCCTCTCAAGCCTAGTATCACTGTGTATCATTGGGAGGTGTGTGTCGATGCATGAATGTAACACGTATAAGTTTAATGCAATAAAAAAAAATACCATTTTCGTTACTTGTAGCAATTAGTATATTACTACTCATAAAATTGATTGCGAAGATTACAATGTAATATTTCAGCATAAACAACTAAGCGAGATCATGTTTTTATAATCGAAATGTCTTATGCTACGTGTTTAGGCTCTAAGAAACAGTAACAAAAGAAAGAGTGAAAACAACAAGCTTTGAAAAAATAACAAATAATTTATTTCCCTGGAAAAAATAGAAGAAAAAATAGAAAAAAATAAAAACTTACGAATTAAATTTTAGAAGTCCTAGTAATGAAATGTTCTAATGAATTCAAGTTCGAGTCCCGACGAAAAATCCAGAATGGAAGGCGATGGCGTATACTGTAGTCAGTATAGTGTTGTAGTGTCTACAGTTCTTTGTTACTCCACAGACAATAATATTCCGCTGTTTAAATTTCATATTAAAAATTAAATAAATGTCTTTGTCTAAAAATTATGTATGAGTACTCAAATATTTCCAGGATCTTTTAGAATCCAAATAATTTTAATAAAAATTAAAATAGAACTTCAAACTGGTCACAACGAAACGAATACCTTACGTGCCAATGTTTTGAAGCCCGGCCAAGATTATTTCTCTATAGATAAAGGTTATACAGACAAATAATGCACAAAACAGATATTCGTATGAGGGTCACATGATCAAATTACATAATGGTTTAGCAAGTATCTACACATCTAAGGTCACGTATTCCAGTACAGCCTCGATTTCACTATTATCAATCACACATCAAAAATGAATTTAAAATAAAAAGTAGTTTACTTGATTATCAATCAAGGCCAGGAACTAGGTCATCAAAAGATACAAAGTTCGGTGTTTACGATTAAACAGTCTGGTCAAACTAACTTCTGGAAAATATAAAATTCCTAGTAAACAAAATTACATTACTTTTATGGCATGTAATGAAATTAAAAATAAAAAGATCTTAAAACTTACAACAATTAAATTAAATCAAATATACATAACAAATGTCAAAGGTTACATTGCGCATCAAAAATTCGCGTGGTACGAGATATTAGACTGAAAGAAAACAAAGACTGCTCTGTTATCGGAGCGCAATCCTTTCTGTGGGAAACTTCTACAGCCTTCCAAGAGGTTATTTGTGTGTGTTTTGCCAACAGCGTCATTAGCTTTCAGGTGGTACTTCGAAGCTAAATGAATGAGGGCCATAAATATTTGACATTATCAACTACATGCAGTGGTATTTAAATTTAATTTCATCCACCAACGATTTCTGCCAAGATTGTATATGTTTTCTTAATCCTGTTTTATTTTTTTGTAACCCAGGTTAGATGTACTGAACCGTTTGCTAAGTGAACATACAATACGTGCAGAGCGAGAAAATTAACTGATTATTTAATCATTCAATGTTCAAATCAATCTTCTTTTCAGGTAAGATATTGTAAAACAGCACGAGCATGATCGTAGCAAAAGATGAACTTGATTGTGTATTCAAGCACATATCAAATCATAAAGAAAAATATACAAAATAGTTATATTGACGTAATCAGCTAGTTCATAACTTAGGGAAAAGTATCTTCTATTACGAATCGTTGTTGTTGTTGTTGTGGGGTTTACATGGCGGCCAGTATTAATGGTGGAGGAAGAACCCGGGAAAACCCGGGAAAGAACCACCGACCCACGAGAAGCTACTGGCAAGCTTTCTCACATACCCACATTGGCCGAACCCGAGACTCGAACCCACGCAGACAGAGGTGAGATGGTAGTGATCCGTAACGGTGAGCGCTTTAGACCACTCGGCCACTCGGGGCCCCATTACGAATCGTGTCAGAAAGCTAAAAGAATGATTCGAAATACAACGTTTGAGTATGAAAGCTGAAACGTCAAACTCAGCAGATTCCGAAATAACCGCGTATGATGAAATATCAAAGTTAGCGTTCTGATGATTCCAAAATAGCCTCATGTCATGAAATGTCAATGGCTGTGTTCTGGGGACTGCAAAAATAGTCTTGTATGATGAAATATCAATGTCTGCGTTCTGGGAACTATAAAAATAGCCTTATATAATGAAATATCAAAGTCTGTGTTCTGAGGACTCCAAAAAATATCCTTATATGATGAAATATCAAAGTCAGCATTTTATAACATTAACAACTTTCAGTGGGGTTTTCCCTTTCATATCTCAGTACACGAGTAAAAATACTCATCAAGACAATGTAGCCTTGTTTACCGGTTTTATTAATATACAGCTATCTTTGTTGAAACATTGCCTTAGAAATAAATTATATGAATCCATTAACACTTTACTTCTGAGGAAACAGATTTCAAACTAATGCGTAAAATCGGATGCATTCAGCTAATTAGATTTTTACGATTAGAGATGCATTTATCATCTCAGCATGATCAGTATGCATCCATTTTTAATTCGCAGCTCAATCATCAACATCTTGAATTTGGTTTAAGATACGATACAAACCCATCAAAAGGTTTCCTTGAATTAAACAAATTTTACAATCGAGCTTTAGTCTATGAAATAAAATAAGTCGATTTTGAAACTAATTTTTTATTACAGCAACTTGGCCAGCGTATGATGAACCAACCACCCACCCCCAGCCCTTTTACCATCATAAAGGAACAACTTAGCGACACAGTTTACATCTTACATATCGTATACAAATTTATACAACCCCATTAATTATGAAGAAAGATATTATATTGGGAATAAAGTTAAACATGCGATTCATGCGAGTTTAAAAATCAATTCTTTCCAAAGGAATTTCGACCTGTTAATACAACTTCGTCTCTCATTAGTTTTCAACTGGACCATGATATTACAGGAGTCATATGTCTCCCGGAGCACGAGGAAAGACAATGGTATGGCCGGAGTTTATAAAGTAATTTCCGAGTGTTTCCGCAAACGTTTACATGCTACATGCCGTGTATTGTCGTTATTCTCTTATGATCAGTAGTCAATAGTTTCAATATGTCATTCTTCACGCTCTGTTGACATAAAAATTGGATCACTAAAGCCTTAAATATCCATTGTTAAGGGCAAGTTACTGGAAGCGCCCGGCTCGACCTATTGCCTTTTTCAGTTATCACATACTCTTGCCCCTATGACGACAAAATGGCACATGCGCTCCCATTTGTTCAAAACATCCGCTTTGTCGTATTATTGTCGTCTGCAACTCGCGTTAGCAAACCTATGAGTCCTCACACATTTATTGACATATGCATAAACTTTCCTTGTAAGATTCGTAATTTAGACAAATTCATAAACTATAGGTACGTAAAATAGGTACATAACTGGTAGAGTGATCCTATTATCATGCTACAATTGATCCTTATGTTTAATTCTCCCTTGATCACATTTAGCGAACAAGATACAAGTTACTAATTATATGGAAATATAGGAACAAGCCTGGAAATTGGCGAACCTAAAATAGAGTATATATGGGTTTGGCTGACCAGGATTAGTTAATAATGTAATTTATATTTTAGGAAAAAGAATCGTTTGAGAGCTTATCCTAGTTGTAACTGAAAAAAATAGAGACATTGTTTTATTGATGGAATTTCAGTCCTTTAACAGTCTTGAGTTGGAACACACATTAATAAAATTAGTACATGACTCTTTAGTGCGGAATTGAAAGCACATGGTTCAAACACATGCAGGTTCAGAAAATGCCGTGGCTCATATCCTTTCCTCTACACAGAAGCTGACATACAGGTTTCATCTATGCTAATAAATATAGGTTTGATCATGAGCACTCAGAAATTTAAGTTATTGAATTTTTAATATCATGGTGTTTGCATATGTTTACTATGGGAATTGAATTAGTACTGTGAGTCCAACATCCCATTTATGCATACAGTTTCCGAATGTAATCCAGGAAGTGCAAGAAAATGTACGCTATGTGAACGTTTTGGGCCAGACCAGTTAAAGTGTTGGGGTTTTTCTTCCAGATTTCCAAAATTTCAAAAGGCCCTCGCTTTCTTCAAAAGGGCACCACATTAAAAGTCTATGTTTCTGTTTATTCAAAGTGTGCATAATATCCAATAAACGTGCGCAAGAATAAAACGATAGTCCAATTTCAAGAGACTTTACGTGTGTGTGTGTGTGTACTTTTTATAGCGGGGGTGGGGGGGGTCAGGACACCATCGACTCCCCCCACACACACACACTAAACTGAGGTACTTTCATGAAAAATTTTCGCACCATATATAATTTGGTCAGTTGTTTACCAAGTCAAACAGGAAGTTAGTTTTCAGCTGTATACCTCCTGCAGATAAAAAAAAAAAATAATAATCCTTCACTCTTGTTGTAATCTGGGCAAGTATCACTTTACAGGGTAAATGAGGAATGTTGCAATTTGGGAAAGTATCACTTTGCAGGTAAATGAGAAAAGGGGCTTGGTTAACAAGCGACAAAAAGTAGGAATGCATATGGATGAGCGGTACCCAGATTAATTGATTAAGGGATTGTTTTGCCTTCAATATTAGTTGATGAATTGGTAAATAAGGAGGTAAATTATGTACAGACTCGTTACATTCTTTAGAAGCCCGTTTGCAAAAGAATTCAACTTGTACTGACTTGTCCTGGTAGAGTTATGAACTCGTCAAGGACTACTGGAAATGAATAATTCAGTACAAGTTGGTGGAGATGGTACTCTGTGAAGAAATGGCTCAAATTGATGACAATAAAGGATGTCCCATTTCTCTCAGTTAAGTATCATGCAACATCTAGCAGTGAGCGTATGAAAGAACATCTTCGCTAGCCAAGGTTTCGATGTAATAACCCTATCTACACCTTGGCGTATCGAGCAGATATGTCTGTGCTTCGGGTCTGTGAATTTCATTGGATGCGGCGACAATTATGATGTTCAAATTTTAACACTGTTATTACATGAGCGAGACAAGGGGAACACACAACTTGAATGAACTGATAAGTAACCAATTTTCTGGTGCCGGTCCGTGTTTGCATAAATATCTTTCACTCAGATACATCTTTAATGGCTTCCCTCTAGTACATAGTTTTATTTTCGATGTTAAACTTCCAAGGTATCATTTTAGGTCAATTTCCCCCACCATTTTTGACCGATGTACAATGCATCACGTTATTGGTTAGTTGCCATTACATACTAAGGGAGGCAACTCATGAAATCCAATAGATGTCGCTAGGACAAAGTACCAATATATCTGTTCGATCCGCCAAGGTGTAGATAGGGTTATTATATCGGAACCTTGGCTAGCGAAAATGGTGAAAGAATAACTTATATACATTTTTGTCTACCGGCTTTGATGCAGTGTATTGCAATATGGAGTCTGTACGTTGTGAAAAAGAAATGGCATTGACACTTATGAACATCCCATTTAGTGGCAAAGGGAGGTAGATTTTGTATAAAACTTGGAGAAAATTGAACATGAACTGTTTTTCTGCACACATTGTTTGGAAACAAAATGGATTTTTGTCAGTCAATCCTGAACAAACTTGGCCGGCCGTATTTCCTTAAAACAAAGGTACGGATGTCTGTAATGTCCAATAGCAGCATTTTATGATGAAGTCAAAGAGACAATTGTACATGTATTTTATTAATAATAATAATTACCAAATTTTTATTGACAATCTGATGGTTCCCAAAATACACTGTCTGGACTATTTCTGCTCATATGTATTTATGTACATGCTGTACATCTATTTATTCTATCACAAATTGGCGATCTAGTTTTCTATACTGTATTAGTTATTTGAGTCTTGAGTTCAAATCTCTGACCACGTTCTCGGTATCCCTGCAATGGGTTCAATAAAAATTCTACGAAATGTAAGAATTTGATCTAATATTTTCCTTTTATGTAGACCACCAGCTATATTAAGCTGCCTCATTGCATCCTACTTTCTAAAACACTCCATGTATTTGCAGATGACTACCCTGTAAAACTATTTTACCCTTTGTTCAAATGCTTCACACAAAACAATATCGATAACTGTTTATCAAAAATACCGAAAAATGTTACTAAATCACCACTAATATGGATAATTAATTTTACGAATAAGTGTCAACTCTTTTCATAAACATGGCAAATTCAGTACATCGTAGAACTGACAGAAAAGCACATCTCTCTCTCTCTCTCTCTTTCATATATATATATATATATATATATATATATATATATATATATATATATATATATATATATATATATATATATATATATATATATATATATATATATATATACATACATATATACATACATATATATATACATATATATATATATATATATATATATATATATATATATATACATACATATATATATATATACATACATACATGTATACATACATATATACATATATATATATACATATATATATATATATATATATATATATATATATATATATATATATATATATATATATATATATATATATATATATATATATATATATATGTTTAGTTAGGATAAATAACTTATGGCAAGTACTTTTCACTGTCTTTTGACCGGTATTAAGAAGGAAGGACTGCTAATACCCATTGATATAACCTTGGGCGGATTGACATTTACATTAAGTAGTATGTACTGTGAAATAAGTGAAGAAAAGAGAAGTGAAACGTAACAAGCGAATTAGTCATTTCATAGCATGTATTTCATGAATGTTTATGAATTGTCTTCGCTATTAACAGTACCGATCACAACTGTACTTTCTATATGGAAAGCTGGATAGTCATCGAGTTACATGAACGCGTATAACATGACTGCAGGCCAATATGGCAGCCCCCATAACATGACATCGTGATGTTGGCTACGCAGTGTATGCAAAGCATAATGTATATGCAAAACGTAACGCTCTTCGCGTCTTGCTTCGTCTCCACGTAACATGATAATTATAATGCAATAGCCCAGTTCCAAATCAGTATCGAGATCTGTTGCGCGTAAAATGCAATATCAAAATGTATAGTTTAGCTTTTTTTTTTAAAATACTCGTTTCGCAAACACAAATTGTACCCGCACATTTAAATGACATTTTTTTAAAGTTAATAATTTATTATGTTCCACTTATGACGTGATTTACATGATATTTGGCTATATCACACCCACCCACCCACCCAATGACGACTATTCACATTACCGATAGCGTAAAGGAGTCAACTACAAAATCCAGGTCAACATAACCTGACGACCGTTTCAGTCTAGCACAAAATGGAACTAGATCCTCTATTCCGTAATACTTCAAAGGCAAATAGTTTTCTTGTGTTGAGGAGAAATACGTATTATCAAGATCTCAATATGCGGTGCAGATTTTCATTTGATTTTTTGTTACTTCCTTTTCAACTTTTATGAATACGACCCATGATGTGCCTCGCAGATCAACTATATGTGCCAATAGATCCTATATCATCAACTAAATGGGAAATTCTGATTCCCAAAACTTGAAAACAGGGATGGATATTTGTATATCTGGAACATGTACGAATAAGATGAACTGTGCAAATTCAAATGACTCATTGGAACATTTCTAGTGTATTTTTAAGAGTGCTGGTTAACAATTATTAATTAGAATGGTTATTGGAATGTGAAAGATCGCAATACGAGGTGCAGATTTTCAATTTTATTTTTTGGTACTTCCTTTTCAACTTTTATGAGCTTATTTTATCGAAGCAAGAATTGCTTAAGAATGCACATTCCGAGTCTGTTGGAAAGAAATTGTCCGCCTAGAAAGGGGGCTAAGCGACTGTTCTGAGGTTGTCAACCATTAAAAATATGTATGCAAAACATCCTCTTTTTCCCAGACATATCCTCCATTTCAGTTCTTAAATCACTGTAAAGACACTGGGACAGATACACCCATTCTACGACGTGTCCTCCTTTTTGAAAGTTTAAATATGGTAACACTATTTTAAAATATTTTATGATAGGCATTTGATTGTCTGATCTGTGTGGGTTTCTATTTATTCCACCTAGAGGAGTAAAGTATCTAATCTAAGGGGAAAATTCATGAATAGGTTCTAGTTTATATCCCCCTCATTTCCAAACCCAAGGGAATGAATTATGGAAAATTTTGTTTTACTTGTATGACTTATCGCTGTATAAATTTACTATTTATACGCAATTATTATGTAAACAATCAAAGCTCTCTTGCTGTGCATCTTTGACTGACATTAAATGAATTCACTTACTCTTTCCTTAATCCAATTAAGATCAGATCTCCACTGTCTCACACGAAGATCTGGCAGCCACCGCTAAGAAATCATGTTCTGGTGACCGATGTTATTATAATAATCGCTAATTTTATTAGCCAGTCAGATGAAATCTTATATCTTTGCGTTTGGGAGACTTGGCTGTGTGGCTGAAGAGCATCAATGTGAGCCGAACGATCTGATCCACTTTCAAATTTCTGAAAAATGCATTTCCATCGGGTAATTCAAAGGTGACCAGAACATGGCCCTAAACGGTCGCTGTCAGATTTTCAAGTAGGACAGTGGAAATCTGATTTTAATCATATCGAGTCTTTCTTGTACATGGAAGGCCATTCTTTTAAATCCCAGTTCTTCAAAACACATGGCCTGCCCATGAGCTAATATACGTATCTATGCAAACATTCAAAAGTGACGCTGGACATAAATTGTGACTAAAACCTAACCCCTTGAAACTTATCCAATTCACAAACAGGAGTTTATGGACTATTTTCTCACCGATGTTTGATATTGTCTTTCAACAAGATAGAGATCGAGTGTAAGGATGGATGTACAAGCAATGCGATTGCGAAATAACCTCTGTTATGAAGGGAGGAGGTACATACGAACAGACAGAGATGGACAAAAATAAGACAATATAAAGATGGATATCAACCATACTCATGCCGTGATAAAATGTGAAGAATTCCGACTATATCATTTATCGAATGAGAAGAGCCTTTAGCATACGTCATTACCAAATGCAAGAAATGTAGAGCATATGAATTCTAAGTACAAAATACTCTATTCATATTTTGGTTTCATATTTAACGACAATGAATGCTTGTATTATTTATTGATGACACTTGGAAGTATATAGGCTTTCAATTATGGTGGACAACTGAGGACAACACTCTGTTCATACCAGGATTGTAGACATGCTAATTTGTTGTGCCAGACAATGACCATTGGGTTTATTGATCAACGCATGCCTAAAATAACTAACACCTGCATAAATAAATTTGACCTTTCAAACCCTACCTTACATGGCTCGAAAACTGCTCCCAAGACCTGTTATATACTAGCGATCGGGACGCAAAAGAGGAAACAGTCTTGTAAGGTTTGGGATGCAGCTACAGTTCGGGCGTATTTTGAAATCCAAGTGAATATGCTTTTCCAGCCCAAAACCGTAATCAATAATTCAGGACAATATACATGTTCTACCTTACAACTGGAAAGCGTGTTAAAATTTCAGTTACCATTGGTATATTGTTAGCGCATGCCCGAAAAAGTGCTGATCAAGAAAGCCTAAATTACGTACAAGACAGCAGTTTTTTCTTAATATGAGAACATTAGCTTAAGTACAATAATTCTTTTCGTATATTATTTACCTGAGATCTATACAAGGTATCCATGTGTCACAATTAGCTTACGGGAGTATTCCAGGGTAAATCCAGGTAAGTACTACACTGTCCTAATCCATTCCAGAATTCTCTAAATTGATCGATCGATTGATCGAAGGTTTATACCAATCGAATCTTCTACACTAGAAAATAACGTAATAGTGGAATTAAATATTTCTATTAACAGTGCAGGAATGTAAGACAACGCTCATCTGTTGTATGGACTCTCGATTGCCTTCATAAAAGAATTATCACAACAACAACTTGATTGGCTAAAAATGCAATTTAAAGGTTGATTTATATACACGAGAAAAGCTGAATGGTAGTGTAACTTGCACACCTTAATTGCAGCTCAATGAGATGGTAAAAAGTAGGTGGATTATAAAGGTATGTGAAGATCGATATGTTTGATTAAGCCGTTTGCAGGTTCAAGCCGTAAAACATTCATTTTGTCACATACGTATACATAGGTGGTTTTTATGGCTGCAGTGCTAGACAGGCGTGGATTTAAAAAAAAAGAAAGATTGTTTTCTTGAGATTGTCCTATGAAAACACATACGAACACTTGTTTTGGAGAAATAATTCCGATTATATTTGGAGCTGAACAAATGTGTTGCCTGCGACCGGATAGAGTAAACGTGAGTATGAACGACTTAGTTTTGTTTCTCTGTCCGGTAATTTTACTATAATTCAATTAGTTCTGGAGTGGAATCCGGTTTGTATGAATTTGCATGCTCCAGTGAGTATATCCAGTCAATATATAAAATGCTAATATACAGTAACAGCGTTTTTGATGTATATTTGTAATTCTCTTGAATAGCTTCTGTATACCTTAATATCTGTCGTAGGAATCCAGAGTGATAGTGTACTTAGATGAGAATTAATTACAGGGTCGACATGCAAGTTGTGTCTGCTACGCGCGAATGCCTATACCAGCGACTTTGTAGCACCATTTGTTTAAATGTGCATGGTCGAGATGGTAGAAAGGTTGATACTTAGAGGCAAGACTATGGGTGATGTAACGCGGTGACCCGGGTTCAAATCTCCGAAGAGTACGAATTAAAATTATCTAACCTGTATGATAATATTATTTGTGTTTAAGAATTCTGATAATCTCTCTCTCTCTCTCTCTCTCTCTCTCTCTCTCTCTCTCTCTCTCGGTATGACTATGATCCATAATTAACTGTTTCTGTCGGTAGAGAACTAGATAGCATTGCGATACTTACTTTCCTGTCACCTGGTTGCCATCGTAGCATGTCATCTACTTCATGGTATATCGTATATACTCGCGTACATGTATGCTCCAAATGCAAACAACTAACCTGTCGTCAATGCGCCGGCAAAATCACTGCCTATATTCTTTGTTCGATTGGTAAACCCTCACTAGGTGCACCGCGCGTGTTGAACGTGAACCCTTCTTCCAGATCCTGCTAAAATGAAAAGTGTAATCAATTCTAACTGGGTCTAAGTAAATTTTTTGTATCGTTAAAAGGGGTGGACAGTATGTTTGCCACTTAAGGGGCCGTCCATTTAGTACGTACGCATGGAGGGGGGAGGGGGTTAACCCAAATGCATACGCTTGAGTATGGGGGGGGGGTCTACTGATAATGTATGTACGCAATAGGAAACGGGGATGGGGTGGGTGAAACCTTGATAATAATGTCTTTAATACGTAACCTGCTCGACTGGGTTCTGTCGGCGTTTGAATTTTAGCGGACACTAGACAAACTTGTTAAAGTTACGCAGCTTATTTGCAAGTTTAATGCAGCCAGACATTCCACGTCGGTGGACTATCTGTTTTATCAAAAACGTTAATATTATTAATCCTTGATCGTTTCTACGTGGTTTAAATATATGACGTTCTATAAAATTCCATGGGGTACGTCAAGCGTACGTACGCGGGGGTGGGGTGTAAGATAAAGTACGCATGCGTACAGGGAGAGGGGAAAGGGTCAAGCTTTGCCAGATTTTGGCGTACGCACTAAATGGATTCCCCCCGAGCCTAGGAAATTAGTGAGAGTTGTATAAAGCAAAATAGATTAGTCCTGGATTCTAAGTTGCATTCAAGGTCATTCAGTAGAAGATTTTTCGTGACTTTGCTGATCTGTGGGACTATTCTGTCAAGATGTGCTGATCTGTGGGACTGTTCTGTCAAGATGTGCATTATCAATGATGTTCTCAGTGTAAAAACTGAGATGATGATAACTTAGCCCCCCACCCCCACCCCACCCACCCACCCACCCCAAAAAAAAAAAAAAAAACGAGGACGGCAAAGCTGGCAGATGTAGAGACTGCGTGGTATTTGTAGTTTTCCAACGCAATAAAACCCACAGAATATTCATGTGACTGGCGAGATTCTGAGAGAAAAAGCTTTAGTCATTTGGCCCCGAGCTCATTGTAACGTCTCTTGTTAATACTAATGGCAGGTGGCAGAGAGTTAAATCCCTTCACACCAGCTAATAACATGTAATCAACAAAAAGATTGCTTTTGTTGATTCTGTTTCCGAAATTTTAGTAACAGTGCAAGGAAGAGGGGGACGATAAGGAATTAGATGGTATGCCCCCACCCGCACCACGCCTATATGGCAGCAGAAGCAAACAGACACTTTACTAGGAGGACGAAATGTCTCAACTTGAGTTACTGGGGAGTGTCACATCGACATTAGTTTCAAACTCGGAGACTAAAATAGCAACTAAGTGCAAGCAATGCTCTTTATTTTTCTCTTTTTGGGGAGAAATTCGACTACATTAAAATTTGCAAATTTACATATACAATAAAGACACGAGAAAAACTCCATGTTTTGTTCTGAACCAGCAGAAATAGCAAGTTCGGCCTGGAGTAGGGGTACGTCGAGGCCGAGACGAATTCATAAGCCGTATCAAGCGAGTTCTTTCCGCTGAACAAAACTCGAATGGTGCTTTAAGTTTATTTTAACAACCATAACCCTCCCCCCTCCATTTTTACGCTTTCTACATCTTGTAGCTCGCAAGTGTAAATGATATCTAAAATGAACTGAGGTTTAAAGAAGTTCTATTGACTGCGGCTAAAATATATCTATGCGCAGACGTCAGATAAAGACACGTAAGTTCTTCTTGTCCAGGTGTGCGATAACGAAAAACGGATTGAACATTTTAATTGAACGCAATTTCAACAATGTAAGATTAAATAAGTAGGAATTTTACTGTACAGCTACAAATAGTTTAAAGTGTAAAAACTCTATATGGGTAATAAATACAAAACTACATTCGTGTTTTGTTGTAAATCAGAGAAGTAAAATCATTTGATCTGACTTATGAAGGCGTCTAGACCTAACTGCATCAACAGTAATTACTAATGAAAGCTTCTAGGCCTAACTGCATAAACAGTAATTACTAATGAAAGCTTCTAGGCCTAACTGCATCAACAGCAATTACTTTAACTCTACATCATATTAAATTTCGCTTTAAATGCCCAATCCAAACAAACCATGAATGCAGTCTTGTATGTATGTATGTATGTATGTATGTATGGATGGATGGATGGATGGATGGATGGATGGATGGATGGATGTATGTATGTATGTATGTATGTATGTATGTATGTATGTATGTATGTATGTATGTATAGGTGTACACAGTAAAAAAACAATGATAAGTGCTATGTTCCACATTTATCCATCCACATGGATGGATGGATGGATGAATGGATGTATGTATGTATGTATGTATGTATGTATGTATGTATGTATGTATGTATGTATGTATGTATGTATGTATGTATGTATGTATGTATGTATGTATGTATAGGTGTACACAGTAAAGAAACAATGATAAGTGCTATGTTCCACATTTATTGTTCCACATTTATTGTGTCAGGTACTCTGCCAGTTGTTAGTATAAATAATAGAGCACTCAAATTTCCTATTTTGTGGGGACCAGTACCATATTTTATAGCAAAACTCCATAGCGTTTCAATGTCAATAACCCAAAAGACGACAGTATAATGGGAAAGTACAACTCCAGAGAGGCTCTGCCTTAACTGAACAATAGAACTAAGCCATGTGTACGAGATGCTATATATCAATGTGTTAGTATGAACTAATCCTGATAACTTATGATGGGTACATTGGACATGTCTTAATGATATCTTGGTATCACCATCTGTCTTCTAGAGAGCTTCCAAGCTAATCCAACTCTTCCACCTTTTTTCAGAAACCAGGCTAGACCTGAAAATATATAACATGTGCCACTTGTAATCTTATAGATTTGTTGGGTGTAGGTAAATGAAGTTAGAATGGACTACATGTGAAGATTAAAAATAACATTGAGGTTGCAAGCAAAGGAAAAAACGTTAAACTGGACAAAGCGACACTCAGAAATGCAAAGTAATGGGCATGCATTAGAATGACTATTCATACCAAAAACATACGAAGTTTCTACGCGTATTTTTTGTAAGATTATATTCAGCCTTCAACAGGTTAAATAACTAATAAGGTACACTAGCTATCATAAAG
The DNA here is from genome assembly GCA_028554795.2 of Sinohyriopsis cumingii. Taxonomy (NCBI): domain Eukaryota; kingdom Metazoa; phylum Mollusca; class Bivalvia; order Unionida; family Unionidae; genus Sinohyriopsis; species Sinohyriopsis cumingii. Next base: position 109,147,025 of record CM068831.1, on the reverse strand, counting down.
TTTAGGGCATTGTGGGGATGGTGAGGTTTGATCATTGGTGGAACAATTAGTATATACCACTATACAGGGAAATTAAGTGACAATTTACTCAGTTACATGATATTACCATAAGTAACCTAATAATTAATGATGACAATATAATTTTTGAATATTTCAAGTGAATACGGCCCATGATGTGCTTCGCACATGAACTATATGTGCTAATAGATCCTATTTCATCAACTAAATGGGAAATTCTGATCCACAAAACTTGTAAACAGGGATGGATATTTGGATATCTGGAACATGTACGATTTACTAATAAGATGAACTGTGCAAATTCAAATGAATCGTTTGAACATTTCTAGTGTATTGTTAAGAGCGCTGGTTAACAATTATTAATTAGAATGGTTAATTGGAATGTGAAAGATCACAATACACGGTGCAGATTTTCATTTTTATTTTTTTGTTACTTCCTTTTCAACTTTTATGAATACGACCCATGATGTGCCTCGCAGATCAACTATATGTGCCAATAGATCCTATATCATCAACTAAATGGGAAATTCTGATCCCCAAAACTTGAAAACAGGGATGGATATTTGTATATCTGGAACATGTACAATGTACTAATAAGATAAACTGTGCAAATTCAAATGAATCTTTGGAACATTTCTAGTGTATTTTTAAAAGTGCTGGTTAACAATTATTAATTAGAATGGTTAATTGGAATGTGAAACAAGACGATGCTACAATACCGAACTCTATCGAAGTATTACATTTAAATATATTACTATAGATAAACATATTCATGATCCACTATATGTACAATCATATGTTATATAATGTATTGAATGTGAACTTCTGATCCGAAACATTCTAAAATATATATTAATTTGCTCATTTGGTATATCTAACCTTGCTAAGATCAGTTAACAATTATTATAAGTAATTAACAATGTATAAAGTAAATGGTTCATTAACATGGGATATCAGCTTATACCACAATGCCACACTTTATCAGTCAACGTCTGAACCAAAAAGAATAATAAAAATGAATGCATTTTGAGTTAGACTTACTTAATTATGGTGTTTTCTTACATCCAATGTAAAAGGACTTGGATAAAGTTCATTTTATCATCTTGGCTTATATTTCTTTTGATTTTTTTTAAAAATTCCCTCACAGTTTTAAATGGCTTAGTAGATAAACCAAGAAGGCTCCTCTGTGGAGTTTTCATCTCCATCCTTTCTTTAAATATCATATAACTATGTTTATAAGCAGTTACTGAAAGCCATACTAGAAGATATGTGTTATACAATCACCCCATCATAAATACATAATTTATTTGCTTGGACCTGTAACAAGTAGTATAAGGCATACTCTCTGCTAGAACGATAGTCCTCACATTTGTTTCTCAGTAATGAACTTTCCTATGTGTCAAATCCTAATAAATCATACGTTAACTGAAACTCCTTTCAAAGATAAAGTCGCTGTGAATTTCTTGTCATAGGTTATCCGGCATGTTTTGAGAGGCTGGACTGTAAACAAAAGCAACATGCAACGGGTCACAAATTTAACTTTCGGATCGGCATCAATGCCTCATTACCCATTGTGCACTATCGCCAAAATACACACAGACAACCACACCATAATTAATGTTCATAGTCTAAACAATAAGCATTTACCTTTAAATCAGTGATAAGAATGCCTAAATCTAACTCTTATATTATCACAAAAATTAAAGAGAGGGGAAAATATCTATAAAAACAGACCTGCATTACATTTTTGGATAATGAACCGGTGTTAATAATTATGACCCGAATCCAATAGAAGGGTGTGACTCCTTCGTACAGTCTGTGATATTTCTGAGAAACACAAATCTTCCCTGCATATATATCGGCGCAGTAATGTACAGAAAAAATGTTTTGTTTCGCCGGAAATTTAATTGCAAATAAGAAACTGCAATAAATTCGGAACGCCTCTGCTGTTTCTACGATTGGATTGACACTAGGATTGACCGAGAAGTTAAGAAGTTAAAAGGTTCCACGCATTCAACAGCTTCTCGGTCAATTCTTGTTGCACAAATAAGTGATTTGATCCAAAGGGCAACTAATGGCATCTATCGGCACACATTCGAGGTATGATCCCTAGGACTGACATCGAAGTTGCAAATGGGGTGTGCCTGACAATAATACATCGAAGTCGCAAATGGGGTGTGCCTGACAATAAAGGACTACGTCTGATGCTCCGTATCAAGGCGTAGATTATATTACTTTCAGGAGGTATATCATCGATTTTGATGTATATGTACCCGTAATCCGAATGTACAAGCATACATGGTTTGGCCGAAGTCGCAAACTCGCACGCGGACGCAATACTAAAGTACTATCTCGTATCGATACACGGGCTATTTGTTAAAGCAGTTTCAGTTGGCTAAGGTGTCAGTTACAGACCGGTGCAAAACGAAATTGTTACATGTGTATTTTTATACACCCTAATGGGACTTCTGTGAAGGCTTGCATATGTATGAGTTAATGTGATGCCCGTCTACGCTACATTGAGAAAGTTTCAGAAAAAAATCTGATATAGCATGATTTTTCATTGCATGATATGCATGATATTTGCAATCATTTTATTTAATCACATGCATTCGGCATGCAAGATTTATTTCCATGCATCCGTTTGCTTCTTCAGTCGGATAAACATGTATGTTCAACGAACTTTAAAGGAAAGGAACTTATGATAGTACTAAACTGTCCAGTCTGGTCGTGTCACCGATCCTGAAAAAAGTGCATACGACCTGTTGTTGTTGTTGTGGGGTTTAATGACAGTTTTCAGCACATGATAGGCTATGCATGGCGGCCAGTATTAATGGTGGAGGAAGAACCCTGGAAAACCCCGGGAAGAACCACCGACCCACGAGAAGCTACTGGCAAGCTTTTTCACACATATGATCTGTAGAGTATTATATGTTGGTTACATTCTCATCCGCTGGATATCACTGAGTACTCTTACTTAAGCCAAAATTCCTGAACTGGCCAACAAATACAAGTACGTTGTAGCTGCAACAACATACTTTTGTTGCTAAACTGACGGAGCTAGTTTGATGATTATGTACAGGCGATGCAGGCGAGACACAGCACTCTACAGAAATGTTCTAATGGTTCACTCTTAGCACAGGCGTTCACATTTGTATCAATTATCAGCGTGAAAGAAAATACGAATCTTTAATCTGGAGTGATTTCATTAACGGGGAACACAGTCACAACTCGGCTTCATGCAATATTTCACTCGGGTCTTCTCTTGGTACCTTAGCATTGTCAGTTTTGCATATTAAAAGGATTAGGATTCTTGATGAATATAACAGGTGGTTTTTTGTTTGTGTGTGTGTCTGTAAGTGTGTGTCATGTATATTTAATTTATATTGCCTGTGGTTTTAAAAATGAAACTGACCTACATCCTGTCTCTATTATTGTCTTAGCTTTTTATATTAATGCTGTTTACATCAAAATTGCTAATTCCTTCCTTAATGTTGGAAGCGGAATCAGTCTTGTTGCTGTGTTCAGTTTTTAAGCTGGGTGGATCATTTATTAAAGTTATTATTCACTGGAATTATTATTTTACAATTATTGTGAATTCATTCAAGGACCTTGAGGATTATATTATTGTGTTACATCAAAACTGTTAACACGTCGCCACATTCAGGACCATTGGTACATTAGCACTTTCGAGACTGCAAGCACTCCAGTAAAGTCAGTATGTGGAATTTATTTGGAACACCAGTGGCATTAGTTCGGAACTCCATATGTTCGGACTTGTGAAATTGGTTATTATTTCACAATATTGTAAGTTCTTTTAAATTTTCACTTTGTATTATGTGGAAGTAAATTATTTGCTGAATTTTACAAAACGTGCTGGTTTTCGCTCTTTTCTGTTACCTAGTTTAAGACCATGGTGTGTTCATGCTCATAGTTTATCTCATTAATTAGAGAAATAAATAGGCTTTCCCTGTTGTAACAGTATTTGGCATATTTTCAGTCCACAAGTTTTTATATCTTTCTTGGAAGAATTTTCTGATTTCATTAAAAGATTTGTCTCTTGTGGCAATGATAACTAATATTTAAGACAAACAAAATGCAGTCGTTATTTTCTTAAAATCTCAAAGTAATACTTGGAAACTTCGGCAAGAACGTAAAACATTTCTATATTATTCTCGTACTATCAAGTGACCCCGCACACACAATTTTTTTCCACAAACAGTTGTCAATGTCCTCATTTTGATTAGTTGGTCTAAAATCATAATCAACTACGATTTTCTTAATTGTATAATCATCATTTCCGATAATGTATATTTAGCATATATCTTATAAAATATTGCTTAAATGTTTGAGAGACACAGAGCAACATGGATTCTAAATGTTATCACTTAGGAAGACCATGCCTGTAATATTTGGATATGTGTAATTATTTATGAAAGTTGGCCAAATTGGTCTAGAGTGTCCGCCTCGGATGCGGAAGGTTGTGGGTTCGAACCCCGGTCGAGTAATACCAAAGACTTATAAAAATGGTACTAGCAGCTGTCTCGCTTGGCGTTCAGTATTAAGAGGTTAGTGTTAGGACTGGTCGGCTTTGTGTCAGGATAATGTGTCTGGGTGGGACATGATGCTACATGTCTACGGCATGATGTCCCAGTGCTAGACATCACATTAAGCTGTCACACTGCATTCATCCTAGTGATATGACTGAAAAACTGTTAAATCTGCGTCAAAAATCGGAATAACACACAATTGTAATTTAAATATATAAAAAAAACGGCTCACTTAAATGTGTGTGTGTGATTTGGATTTTTAACGTAGCTTTAACAATGTTTCAGTCATAGAAGCGGACGCTCTAACCACTAGGCCACCGGAGCGGTGACTCACTAAAATGCTAGATACTGTATCTCTTTCATTGTCAAAATGTCTAGCATTTTGTGTCAAAACTAAGCCCGTAGCTGATTGGTGTCTTTAGAATAATGCAATGAGGCGTTTAATTGGATGATTACTGTAAGATTAGCGAAGTCAATTAACAGTCTATTAACGCCTTTTACAAGGCCATACAGCTTTCAGTAGGTGGACTGCATTTGGTGTTTTTAATTGACTGCGTTTCCGAAGATTGTGCATTAGATTACACAATGAATGGATTAGTGGTTTTTGTCATGTCAATACTAGCTTTGAGACAAAAATTCACACCGACTCAAGCCATATATTATATGAATAATCAATCACACGAAAGGTATTTACGAGAACTTTTGCATATTGTCGGCCTGAATCGAAATGGTTTCCGTTCCAGCTAAAAATTAAATGGTGACTTGTATGTATGTTTGTGTATGTGTTCACTTTCGGCATATTTTACTGTGATTATATTAATGAATCAATTTTAATTAAAGTTAGGCTTTTAGATGCAATACAACCGCTCTGGTGGCCTAAGTAGCTAGAGCGTCCGCCTCGGATGCGAGAGGTCGCTGGTTAGAACCCTCGCCAAGTCATACATAAGACTTATACAAGTGGTACAGATGTATATGATGTATATATCTCTGACCTTGAAATATAGCATATTGATACAAAGCCATTTTCATTGTCGGTATTCGAGATAAGCTATCTTAATAAATTGATTGTGAAAATCAGGTTAATGTCTTTGAAAAACAGTTTTCCTTTGTAGACAATTTTCACACCCTTCGACGAAGTCTGTATTCACAAATATAGTTTAACTGTAAAATTAACTGCTTAATAAATCTACAACCCCTCTAAAATTGACACATTTTGTATGAAAGCAGTGGCATTTCCATGGACAGACTGGTTTTATTTCTCTTGAGAGCAGTGACATTTGCAAGACACAGACTGGTTTTATTTCTCTTGAGAACAGTGGCATTTGCAAGACACAGACTGGTTTTATTTGTCTTGAGAGCAGTGGCATTTGCAAGACACAGACTGGTTTTATTTCTCTTGAAAGCAGTGACATTTGCAAGACACAGACTGGTTTTATTTCTCCTGAGAGCAGTGGCATTTGCAAGACACACACTGGTTTTATTTCTCTTGAGAGCAGTGGCATTTGCAAGACACAGACTGGTTTTATTTCTCTTAAGATTGATTCTCAGTCAGCTTGCGTAATTTGTTTGGAGTACCGACATTTTGGAGCTTTTATAAAAATAAAGAACGCATGTTGGAATTGATCTCTATTTTATTTCAAAAGTAAAAGGTCAAATTATATCCGTATCTAGGTGTAATGCTAATGAAGCATGCATGAGAATATTGTAACCAGAAGAAAATGTTCTGCATGAAACATTAAATATAAATAAATCACCCTTCCTTGACTAAGGGCTTACAATAGTAAGCCAGTTATTCAACATGTTTTGCACTGGATATTTATTATTAGATGTAACCATGAGGCATTAGATTCCAACAACTGGCAATTAAATTATTAATCGTATAAACCTAGTGTGTTTCAGATTCAGCATGATGAGAGTAAGAAATGTATATACCGTATATACATACACACAGACACAAACACACACACACAGACACAAACACACACACAGACACACACACAGACACACACAGTATATATATATATATATATATATATATATATATATATATATATATATATATATATATATATATATATATATATATATATATATATATATATATATATATATACTGAACGATCATCTAGCAGGCGGATAACATTATTAGATGAATGGACAAATATCAATAAAGGTTGGGGCGAGAAAAAGGACGGGTCAGCTTGCAAGGCTATGTTTTTAATCCTTTTCTGGTGTTTAGATAAATATTTTAGTACTTTGCATTCATCAACCCCTTATCAGCTATGTTTGTATTCATCAACCCTTGACCAATTATGTTAACGTTCTTTTTATTATCCTATGACACTTTTGTCCATAGCTTTCAAACCAGACTGTCCATTAACTGCGATCACTGTAAAAGAACATAAAACATTATTACCTGTCTACCAATTGATCTACATTGATCAGATCCTTTGATCAAAACAATTAGGGCATACAACTATTAACTTTGATAAATTCTGGTAAAGTTGATTTTTATTTTAATACATGTGCCAACACGAAAATATTATTAGGCATTTTAAACCCATCTTCTGAAATCCATTTTCTTATCTCGTTCTCCACTTCTTGCGATTAAAGTGGTCAATCGTGCGGAAAGTACTTTGGTTGTTTAAGTCGAGTAATACCTTGGTTGTTTAAATCTAGTAATACTTTGGTTGTTTAAATCTAGTATTACCTTGGTTGCTTAAATCTAGTATTGCTCTGTTTGTTTAAATCTAGTATTATTCTGGTTGATTAAATCTAGCATTGCTCTGGTTGTTTCAATCTAGTATTACCTTGGTTGTTTAAATCTAGCAATAACTTGGTTATTTAAATCTAGTATTGCTCTGGTTGTTTAAAATCTAGTATTACTCTGCTTGTTTAAATCTAGTATTACCTTGGTTGTTTAAATCTAGTATTACCTTGGTTGCCTAAATATAGTATTCCTATGGTTGTTTGAAACTATAATTATTCTGGTTGTTTAAATCTAGTATTCCTATGGTTGTTTAAATCTAGTATTACTCTGGTTGATTAAATCTAGTAATACTTTGGTTCCTTAAAAATAGTTTTGCTCTGGTTGTTTAAATATAGTATTCCTATGTTTGTTTAAATCTAGTATTTCTCTGTTTTTTTAAATCTAGTATTACTCTGGCTTTTTAAATCTAGTATTAATCTGGCTGTTTAAATCTAGTATTACTCTGGTTGATTAAATCTAGTATTACTCTGGTTGTTTAAATCTAGTATTGCTCTGGTTTTTTAAATCTAGCATTACCTTGATTGTTTAAATCTAGTATTTCTCTGGTTGTTTCAATCTACTTTTACTCTGACTGTTTAAATCTAGTATTACTCTGGTTGTTTAAATCTAGCATTACTCTGGTTGTTTAAATCTAACATTACTTTGGTTGATTAAATCTAGTATTATTCTGGTTGATTAAATCTAGTATTACTCTGGTTGTTTAAATCTAGTATTACTCTGGTTGTTTAAATCTAGTATTACTCTGGTTGATTAAATCTAACATTACTTTGGTTGATTAAATCTGGTATTACTCTGGTTGTTTAAATCTAGTATTACTCTGGTTGATTAAATCTAACATTACTTTGGTTGTTTAAATATATTATTACTCTGGTTGTTTAAATCTAGTATTCCTCTGGTCGTTTAAATCCAGTATTACTCTGGTTAATTAAATATAGTATTACTTTGGTTGTTTAAATCTAGTATTCCTCTGGTTGTTTAAATCTAGTGTTAACCTGGTTGATTAAATCTAGTATTACTTTGATTGTTTAAATCTAGTATTACTCTGGTTGTTTAAATATAATATTACTCTGGTTGTTTAAATATAGTGTTACTCTGGTTGATTAAATCTAGTATTACTCTGGTTGTTTAAATCAAGTATTCCTCTGGCTGTTTAAATCTAACATTACTTTGGTTGATTAAATCTAGTATTACTCTGGTTGTTTACATCTAACATTACTTTGATTGTTTAAATCTAACATTACTTTGGTTGTTTAAATCTAGTATTACTCTGGTTGTTTAAATCTAACATTACTTTGGTTGATTAAATCTAGTATTACTTTGATTGTTTAAATCTAACATTACTTTGATTGTTTAAATCTAACATTACTTTGGTTGATTAAATCTAGTATTACTCTGGTTGTTTAAATCTAGTATTACTTTGATTGTTTAAATCTAACATTACTTTGGTTGATTAAATCTAGTATTACTCTGGTTGTTTAAATCTAACATTACTTTGATTGTTTAAATCTAACATTACTCTGGTTGATTAAATCTAGTATTACTCTGGTTGTTTAAATCTAACATTACTTTGATTGTTTAAATCTAACATTACTTTGGTTGATTAAATCTAGTATTATTCTGGTTGATTAAATCTAGTATTACGCTGGTTGTTTAAATCTAACATTACTTTGGTTGATTAAATCTAGTATTACTCTGGTTGTTTAAATCTAGTATTACTCTGGTTGTTTAAATCTAACATTACTTTGGTTGATTAAATCTAGTATTATTCTGGTTGATTAAATCTAGTATTACTCTGGTTGTTTAAATCTAGTATTACTTTGGTTGTTTAAATCTAGTATTACTCTGGTTGTTTAAATCTAGTATTACTCTGGTTGTTTAAATCTAGTATTACTCTGGTTGATTAAATCTAACATTACTTTGGTTGATTAAATCTGGTATTACTCTGGTTGTTTAAATCTAGTATTATTCTGGTTGATTAAATCTAGTATTACTCTGGTTGTTTAAATCTAACATTACTTTGGTTGATTAAATCTAGTATTACTCTGGTTGTTTAAATCAAGTATTCCTCTGGCTGTTTAAATCTAACATTACTTTGGTTGATTAAATCTAGTATTACTCTGGTTGTTTAAATCTAGTATTACTTTGGTTGTTTAAATCTAGTATTACTCTGGTTGTTTAAATCTAGTATTACTCTGGTTGTTTAAATCTAGTATTACTCTGGTTGATTAAATCTAACATTACTTTGGTTGATTAAATCTGGTATTACTCTGGTTGTTTAAATCTAGTATTACTCTGGTTGATTAAATCTAACATTACTTTGGTTGTTTAAATATATTATTACTCTGGTTGTTTAAATCTAGTATTCCTCTGGTTGTTTAAATCCAGTATTACTCTGGTTAATTAAATATAGTATTACTTTGGTTGTTTAAATCTAGTATTAGTCTGGTTGATTAAATCTAGTATTACTTTGATTGTTTAAATCTAGTATTACTCTGGTTGTTTAAATATAATATTACTCTGGTTGTTTAAATATAGTGTTACTCTGGTTGATTAAATATAGTATTACTCTGGTTGTTTAAATCTAGCATTACTCTGAGACTTAACTGATGCCCTTATCTCCATTATATGCCACCCATAAATAAAGTCGGAGACAAATTAACATCAATTTTACAAAACGTCAAAAAGGGGCTTCAATGCCTGTTGTATTTAATCTTTCCTGTCCTTGATCTGAAAATTCGTCGATTTTGCAAGATCTGGATGAAACATATGTTCAACAGAAAAAGGAACACAATTTCCTTGTCATGTTTCTTAAATGTCTTCACTTCCAATTTAAATTCAATTTTGAAATGGCACTATTAATATTATTCTTTGAATTTCCGTTCTAAACATGAAGACTACGTTTTTTCCTTCCTATTAATCGATGATGTTACCATTAAGTTTGCATTGTTTTCTGCAGTTGAATTCAGACAATTCCATTGTTCCAAGGCGACCATTGTAGTGCTCCATACATTTTCTTATAATGGTTGTAGGTAGACATAAAGTGAGAAGTTATGTGTTCAATTGTTTCATTGATTTTATACTTTAGATTATTTTTAATTAAAAGCATGTTAGAGATGTCGAAACGAACCTTTAAGGCATAAATACACATGCATGTTAGGAAAGATATCTGACAAACATACACCTAATGTTTTTTGATTTCTAAAGTGGGTGAAATTATAGATCATATACATTGTTTTGACCAAAATGAAGTTCAACAACGAAACTCGAACGCATTTCAGTGGCATCAGTATCTCTTTAGTAGCACAAAATATAAAAGAAAATGGCAAATGCGTTTTGTATTTGTAAATATTTTAAAATGTATTTATCGTTTATGATTTATTAATTCCAAAAATGAAAACTTGAAGTTGTCAAGACAAAACGCACAGTTTATAATTTTTGAGTATTCAGAGTTTGAAAATTAAGTTATGTTCAACATGGTTATTCCAGATATTGATTTGCAAATGTACCAGTATGATGCCAATGTAACCTGATAAAATCCGATTCCGGACCGTTGGTTGCATATGCCGAATCTAGAATCAAACAAAGACACGAACAGTTTACATACATATAACAGTTTACATACATACATACATACATACATACATACATACATACATACATACATACATACATACATACATAAATACATACATATCAGATGGGTACAAAATTAAACTGTGAACTAGATAGTTGCATAGAGAGATACACCACCTCAAAATAATCCGTGTTACGTTGCTATATTCTACACCTTTCGACAAGATGGGATATTTGTCTTGAATAAGATTCAACCCATCGAACTAGCCTTTGAATGAAGCACATATTGCCAGCGAGCTTTTGGACTTCTTCCTCTACCAATTATACTGGCCACCATGTCGTATGCTGAAAAATTGCGTTAAACCCACAACAAATACAACAACCAGCGTGCTTTGTCTATATGTTCGATTAATTTTAAAGATGAGGGATATATAACGATAATAGTGTAAAGACAAACCCGAAACATTATTCAATCAAGTTATTACTTTCTTGTTTTGTTGTTCATCAGTGCAAGTGAGTTCATTATTCTTCTTTCGACCGATGCAATGTAGTCGATATGCTGATTTAAAAAGGTGCTGCATGCCGCCCACTTTATGCGGTACCCTACTTTTTCTCGGTTGCACTCGGCTCTTCCCTGTATTTCATCTCCTGAGGTTTAATGCATAGCGTAATACAAATCATTTTCTTCTATTTTTCACTTACGATGTAAATACATTTTCTTAAATGCACGAGTGTATTGCATACAAACATCTCTTTGTAGACTGACATGAGAGGAGGCCTTTGCCCGCTAAAGGATATTAATACACTAATTACGTTACCAGTAAATTTGATTCATTTTTCTACATTAAAAAATATAATCCGGTACATTTGTCAATAACTCAGATGCACACAGGCTATCTGACTTATGTAAGACAATAATCAATGAATAACATATTTAAATAGAAAATTAGAATAGGTTATGTTGCATCTTCAAAAGCAAATTGCTGCATTCAAAATTAATGACTGGGAATATTGGTGAAAGTGACCTTTCCGCACCTGATCGTATTCCATTTGTTGGTTTTGTCACCTTAAGATTTTCCTTCAAAAGTTTTACCGCTTTATCACGTTGATTCCCAAAACAAGTTCGACGAAATTTAACAAAATCTGAGAAGTTAATTGATTTGAACAATATATACTTAAATCGTTCAAGGTGTCTGCGAGTCACTGGTGTCGATATATAGTCAGCGAAGCTTAGGAACCGATTTGTCCTCACGTTATAAAGCCTTATGGATTTAGAGAAACAATTTATTTCCCGTAGTCCGTAATGCTATTATTTGACCAAATTATTATATTTTTATTGTATGTGGTGCTGCTCAGTTCATTTTCTCGAGTCATTTCCTTGTATGTAAACACTATAAAAATCCGTCCCTTTGAGATCACACCATGTACACCCAATAATCTCTGGGTGGCGACAGCCATTAAATGATAACAATTTTAGGTTTATGCATGCTATTGCATTCTTCTGAAACAAGACGTTAATGTTTCCTGTTGGTATTTTCAACCAATCACTGACCTTGATTCTTAAATGCGGTATTTAATATAGTACCACACATAGGCACGTTCCACAACTCTTACAATAATTTGTTGCCTGAGACATGAAAGCAGGGCTTGACCGTATGTAGCGCCGTAGTGGATCATATTTCTAATGTAAACAGTGTTAGCTGGGTAATAATAAATGTAAAAAAAAAAAAAAGAAATTACATTTCAAAAGCCGAAATGCAGACACCATGTCAAAAGCGACAAGATGGTCTACAAGGACGGTGAGAAAAAAGTTGTAATGCAAATCAATCAAATAGTTATGCAACCATAAGGTCATTTCAATTATCCTCGAATTTCTTCGAAAAAAGGTGTAGCAACTCTACGAGTGACACAATCAACTACGAATTTTTCTTGAGCAAAATATTTACCATGTTCAGTAATAATGTATCAAGAAAACTTTCAGTCACATAGGATTTCCATACGATTTCTACAAAATTAAGCAACATCAGTTGATGTGAGAGGCATTGTTACGTGAAATGTTTGAAGTAAACTCCAAGACACCATGAACTGTGTGTTCATATTAAGATTCTAAATATCTAAATTTTAATAACTTTAATTTCACATTAAATAGTAAATGAAATTAAACATAGAAATAAATGGTACAACCAGCATTGTATGTTGTGGACGAAGTCCAGTCGTGCCCATAGCAGAGTGTCTCCCCGATACAACATGTTGCAAAATGTTATAAATGCAACGGAAAAAAGTTTATAGTGGAAACTGAAAAATGAAATACCGGATATGTGAAGAATACTTAATTGGAATTAGATATAAAACTGGTACTACAGTAGAGAATGAAACGATTGCAGAGAGAACTTAACAGACAATTTTCACGTTAATGTTGAAAAACGGTAAAAATAGTATATATCTGTCTGCAAAAGAAAAGCCATACACACTCTTTGCATAATCTATTTAATGGGCTTTAGAGTTTTTTTTTTTTTTATAAAGTAAATTAATAATTTACAAGTACAGAACTTTCCTTGTCCTGAAGCACGGTGTAACTGGAATCCTAATCCCGATATTGTAAGCATGTTTAACGAGATAATATATTTACTATGCCCTCACTCAATTTTTCCCATCCAAACTTGTCAACATTAATAACAATAATTATATTATGCAGTCTGAAAGCGGAGATTCAGTGAATTGATACCGATCATAGTGTAATACGAAATTAGGAGAGTATCAGTTAGCCAGGGCAGTGTGGAAGACACCAACATAATGTGGTATGTAATATTTGCCTTTAACATATTCAGGTGTTCCTGGTCTTATTAAATGTGTTTACAAATTTCATATTTACTTTAAAATAAAGATACGGCTGTTTGAATGTTTTATTCCATTACGTGGCGATGTAAATGATTTAACGCTAACAATAATGCTGTTCATTTTAAATATTTTAACAAACTTTGCAAAAGGACCAACATTCCTCGTCATCATGATTGGGATACGATAAGGAAAAAAAAATGGATTTAACACAATGATCTCCTTTTCTACAACAGTGGCTTCGACTTATTAGATGATGGGAATCATAATTTAATTAGGTATCAATGTGCTTGTGACTGGGGTATTTTTTTTTTGACCGTTAAGACGTAATGCAAAATGATTAAAACACAGTTACACGAACAATGAGGATATATATATATATATATATATATATATATATATATATATATATCTTTCCGCAAAAACAAACAATGGATTAAAAGATGATTGTATATATAGATTTAATCCCTTTTTTGTATTCTGCATATAAGATGTATTCTGCATATTAGGTGTATTATGCAAATTAGGTGTATTATGCAAATTAGGTGTATTATTCATATTAGGTGTATTATGCATATTAGGTGAACTCTGCGAGTAGTCTCCACAGTATGTGTACTCTGCATATAAAACGTATTCTGCATATAAGATGTATTCTGCATATTAGGTGTATTATGCAAATTAGGTGTATTATGCATATTAGGTGTATTCTGCATATTAGGTGTATTCTGTATAGTATGTGTATTCTATATATTTTGTGTATTCTGTATATTATGTGTATTCTGTATATTTTGTGTATTCTGCATATTAGGTAAACTCTGCGAGTAGTCTCCATATTTGGTCTACTCTGCATACTATGTGTACTGGTACAAAACAGAATATATATTCCACAGTCTGTTTTAGCAGTATCATACACTGTTAAAAAGACAACGAATGTATTCGTTTCTGTCAGCAAACACAGACGAAAAATATTATCGTAACATTTCAACAATACATCGCAGATTAAAAAGTCGAATTATACCATGTTGTTTCATTTACTGAGTTAGCGAGTGGTATGGTTATGAAAATGGGTAGTGTAATCGGACACAATAACAATTTACAGAAATGCCGTGACTCTTTTAAACTTGGTTTAAACCCTACAGTTAATAAATAGTAAGAAAAGAACGGTATTCCAGAGGTAAATAAACAATATGTGACAGTGCAACGAGAAATTAAAGGGACAAAAGGAAGATAAGAGGTATACCGACGGATTTTGATCCCACTAGTCCTTTATCCTCATCTGCCAAAACAATTGTGCTACTATACACGTTATCTGTGCAAGTTAGTCAAATTTCCTTTTTCGAAATGGTTTACAAACCTTTAGCTTTAATAGTTGTCTGTGTTAAACCTCCAAATAAAATGGAAGAAAATAAACCCGCAAATGCCAAAATGAAGTAAATTAACATATTCAGCTTAAAAAGGAAGGACCGGTCCAGCTGTTTTCAAAAGCCACTTTTTAACTGCCAATAATTTCAGTCTATACTGCTACTACTGTTTTGGCTAACTGGAACAAATAATTCCTAATATTTATTAAGCATTTTTCATCGTTGTCAATAAAAGAATCACCTTTGCCTTCTGATAAACACTACCACCACTTCTTTGTCCACCTACTACTAGTTCTTTAACCAAATTTGTTATAAACAGAGCAATAGTCATGTTCCAGTTGCAGTGGTTATATTAACTATTGCATGGTTGTTATTTTATTGTTACAGTAACTATTGTATGCTTGTTACTGTATGGTTGTTATTGTGTTGTTATAGTAACTGTTGTATGGTTATATTAACTACTGGATGGTTATAGTAGCCATTTTATGGTTATAATAGCTATTGTATGATTATATTAGGTATTGTGTGGTTATAGTAACTATTGGATAGTTATGGTAACTATTGGATTGTAATAGTAGCTATTGTATGGTTATATAATATATTGTGTAGTTATATTAGCTATGATAACAACATTTTCTTTAGTTAATTCAGCCTTTCCCTCATGGTGATTTGTCTTTATCATCTGAATTGATTTTTTTTCAGTGTTTTCTATGAAAACTCTCCCCAACATTGTTTTATGTCTAACTGCGCTTCTTTACATTTCAGCACATTCCAGCTGTCCGTGCAATACATAACTTTTGTTTGGGTCTGGTTTTTTTTGCTAAAATCCTTATTTCCAATTCCTCAATAATATGTTTTTCATGCATTTCATCATCACCTTTAACGTGTTTTATTTTGGAATTGTCAACGTTTCTTCAGCATTTTCAGAACTAGATATGCCCCTTAGATTGATGTTTGAACACTGAAGGTTTTATTTTCTAGTCAATTAATTTAACATTTCATGATTTACTTTCGTAGAATAGTTAGTCTGAGTTTTCAGTAGTTTTTTTTTTTTAAACCCTGATTCCGAGTAGATAAGAATCGGAAGTAACGGGTGAGTAGTCAATTTTAAGTCTCAAGACTTAAATACCTCAATAATTGCAAGTCTTGCATTTTAAGGAAAGGACTTGTAGTTTGGATTTATTAAAAACTTCTTGTTTCAACACTAATATTTTGATATAATGATACAAGCTTTTGTTCTATGTGGTCACAACTGGCACTGTCTGTTGAGTCAGCATTGTATGTCATTGTCTTATTTTGTTTCCAATTTGCATTTTCCCAAAATATTATCTTCAGGGATTGTGTTCCTTATTGTTTTATGGCATCTTCAGAATTCACTTAACAAATGCCACCAGAGAAACTCTGGAAATATTTACAAGACTGCGGTTTCTTTAGCAAATCTTGACCCTATATTGTAAGGATTTTATATTTTTATCTTTAAATTTTATTATATATACCTTTTAAAGAATTTAACATCTTTACCTTTTATCTTTTATTGTCTATTACTATTTTATTAGCTTTCTTTGGAAGAGTTTATAATCTTAAAGTTTTGTGGTCGTTTTGTTTTCCGTTTATTTTCTCTCCATTTCTCGAACGTCACCTTTAATTGGCACTTATAGCCAGTATTGTGCTGACGTGCCAATAAGTCATGTATGCAGCAGTTGCGCTTGCACATGTATTAGTAAGTGTGACAACAACTAGTATCATGAAGCTTAGGGACAGGTCCAATTTCAAAACCTGACTCTAACCAATCGGGGGGGGGGGGAATAGGTTTAAAACAAGGAATAAAAAAATAAAAATATGCTAATTATCTCTTACAATATTCAAAAAGCAGTGTTTAGCTGATTGCCTATAGAGTAGGGCGACAATTGCAAGTCAGATTATTTTCTTAGCTTGTTTTCTTGCTGTTGTTGTTGTTGTTGTTGTTGCTGCAGCTGCTTTTTCACTTTATTGAATAACAAAATGGGACATGCAACGTACTGATAATACATGTATTTGTAATGGTTTCAGTCATCTACAATGAAATGGTGACCTTTAAATGCTTAGCTGAGACAAATATATGCTTCATTTCGGTAAGTATCCATCCACAAGGAAAAATTCTGAATGTATTTACCTGTGTTATGACGTAGTTATTACTTCATATGATGTTACTGAGTGTATCTTACATGGCAGTTTAGGAGAAACAATATTGCCCAATTCGATAACCAATACAAGTTAAAGATGTTTTAAAAAAATCTTTTAAGAAATCAATGAGCAAATATCCTTCCCGTAAATAGAACACTTGACCAGAACATCATTTTTCAATATTGGATCCCGGACGAACATTCCTGTGTGATGTCACATTGTTCACCCGGCCAAGTCAGCTTCAGTAATTGATGCATTCCTACAATTCAGCATTTTGATGAGACTGTTTATAATGTTTCCACAGGGAAGTGGTGTCTATTCCACTTGGAAATTCATCACAGATGCAGCACTGGATATGGTAGGCGAAATATTTGTCTGAAGGGATGATTACTGGAGGCAGAAATGGTACTAAAGATAATGCGATGTTGTTGAGAATGGAAGATATATGGCGGTGCAGATTTACATTCGCATGGCTCTCTTGAATGCTTTTGTGGCCGGATATTTGCATTTTTCGATATGGAAGAATGTTGTGGCTAGATACAATTTTGTCAGTTAAGAGATCGGCATTTATGGAAATTAATTTTATAAAAAAGGTGAATTTTTTACTCATGCAGGCTGACATTTAAACCAGGGTTTTTATCGGGGTGGGATGCAACAAGATTCATACCACGTAATAGTAATAACGAGAAGGTGACAGTTTGCATTACAATAGGCTGCAGGGAGCATCTCTGCATAGACTCGACATATTCTTCTTGGACAGAATGATGGATTTTTTTCTCGGTTTTCCCACATTTTTAGTTTGACTAGGCGAATGTCCGGCGGGTTTCCTGATGTTCTTGTTTTTGTTGGTATTCGTTAAATTCGGTGTAGGATAAATGTGTCATATTCCGACATACATAACTGTGCCTTTATGTAATAGTTGCCCGTCTTTACTCCATTTTTATTAGGCAACCGATTGGAAAGATGTCGCCATATTGTTTTAATAGTAATAGTAAATAAAATTATACCCGAAGGCGGTGAAGGAAAATTCTCACGATCGCAGCAAATTATTAATGAGAACACTGTGACAGGATGTCATGGAGAGTATTTTGAACAAATCAGACCTACAGAAAGTGATATGTTAACGTGTTGACATATTAAAAATAATGAACCACAAACAAATGTGTGTAAAGTGTACCAAGTATGTGGTAAGTGGGTTTATTAACTTGAGTAACACGGTCGTCCTGCGAAAAGTATATGAATGCACTCAATGACATGTCAAAAAAAAGACGTGTATTCTGACTAACTGAATAGGAAGCATTCAACTAAAAACTAATGAGACACGGATATTATGTCAGGACGGTCTTTTGTATACACTTTTAGACTCCACGCCTTTCAATAAAGTTGATACAGGACTCCAGAAGGGACAAAAGCTCAGGCAATCACGCTTTTTATAAATATGTTTGTGAATTCGGGCTTAGATCCTCCAAATTCAACATTTTTCTGAGTGAGGAGAAACTTTCAGTCCCCTCCCCCCTAAAATAGGCCACCGGAGCGGTCTGTGGGTAGTGTCTAAGTGCAGACAAAACTTGTGGAAGACTTGATCTCCAGTCTAGCCACATTCGCGTAGTATTTGCAATGACGTACTAAATGGAGTTGTGGCTTCCACAACTTTCTACAGGCCTTTCTCGTGTTTTATCCGTTGTATTTCTGCTCATGCTTCCTCTTGGTGGAATCTCTAGAGTGTCTTCTTAGCAGATCTTACATGCGGTTTTTTTTTTCTTTCTTTCTTCTTTTTTTTTTCTTTTTCCTTTTGTGGCTTTTTTTTTTGGGGGGGGAGTGGGTGATATGATGATCAAGCTTGGCCATCTTGCCCACATAAGAAGCGAACTTGTTTAGTTTTGGACCCATTTTTCCGATGACCATATTTCTGGTTGCTAAAGTGCTTCATGGGATTAGGACTGAAAAGCTCGACTGGGATATTCAAGAGATATTCAAGGACGCGGCTTTGGCAAAGTGGCAAAGACTAACGTAAGTGTCTGTCAGAATTAACTTGCCGAATTTTGATTCCTTTCACTTGGGAGACCTTCTGAGAGCTAAGATTTTTAGGCATTGCAGACTCAATGCAGCTATCGAGATCTAATGAGCGAACAAAACCTCTACACGAGATGAGATATTTACGTGAATATATCTAATGTGCATCTCTACAAACATGAACTTTGCAGCAGCACTGTACAAGTAAGTGACCACGGCTAATTTAAAAAGAATACTGTCTGGCTTTCCAGCCTGACCCTTTAGTGCTTTTGCAGTCACAGAAGATCATAGGTTTGTTAGCTTTGATTCTCATCGGTTGACTTAGTTAATATATACCGTGGCAAATTTCCTTCACTCGAAACGGTCTCCTCTTCATAGTCACGGGTTACAATATTCCTGATCCTTTTGAAACTTGGTTTCCCACTATTGACTGATGTTTTACCATGTATTCCTATATTAGAAGACAATTACTTCGTCCCACGTGCACTCTGTCGCCTCAGACCTCAACAACGTTACAGAGATAAGAATGGTGCATTGCTCTTTCATTTCATTTTCATGGCATGATATACTCGAGTAAAGCAGATATACTGACCCTGCCACCGCCTCCAGAGGCCATATCCTTTATTGAATTTCACCGTCCTACACTATGTTTCCTAAATCCTAATGGTGACTTTTGAAAGTCTGGAAATATGTGGAGTTTGACTCCGTCATTAATACGACCCCTAAAGCTTGACGTGACTAAGAAGGGTCGTATCGGGTCATTCTGATCGCTAGTTTAGTCTGAAGTTGTGGCTGAAGTTGTTTGTTTCACAGGAGTATCAATGGCCGCCCTCTCTTCTGCTCAACTACCAGCATCCTCTGCTCCACCGACACGGAACTCAACCCACGACAAACAAATTATCTCCATTAGTCATCTCGTAAAAAACACAAGAGGGCGCATCGGGCCTTTGTTACACTACAGAGCATGCAAGCGTTCATTGAATATTGCGAACAATTATTCGTGTTATCAAATTTAATTAAATTGATATAATTTGCCAAGATTCTAACAGATAATTAACTGAAAGTGTGCGTCATTTGAAACCTCGCTTTATACATCCCATATATCTCACACTCTTTTTTGCCATGATGATCAACAGATATGAAAATGTCACAACTAATTTATTCCACTCACACTCGAGATGATCAATATACCTATTTCATTAAATGAATTATATATCGCATGCATGAAACAGTGCTGTTATATATTAACTCACAAGTATACATAATCATTTAGAAATAATAACACTTGCAATACCTGGTGTGTCTGTTATCGGTCGATGTTCGGTGGAGTATTTGCTGAAAAGGCAGAATGATAAAACGATAAGATGTTATATCCGTTTATCTGGCTTAACTATTCCGTGCGACCAAGTTTACTCAGTGAGTTAGTGTAATAAACTATTTTTTAATTCATCCCACACATAAGGTCGATCTTCGAATTATATGTTATGATTAAAAAATCTAAAGTTACAAATTCAGAAAGTATTATTATAATGGAAACCGTTTTGGAGTATCGGTTCGGACGGTAATGCACCCGTCTGAGTTAAGGGAGGTTGCGCGTTCTATACCCGGGCCGGTCGTATACTTTTTGATGGTACAACAAATTCATTGTAATGTTAGTAGAGCACCAAAGATGACTAATGGGCACAGAAGAGTGAAGTTGTCTGAGGGCGTACGTGCTGTATTAACGGATTGACAAAGAATTATTTCTGAAAAGCATTGTGTCTCTTGAATTAGTCTGGAAGTATCTGCTCAGAATGTTCAAATGTAGAGCATCTGTCTAGCCGTGTCTAGATCCCAGGATTGAACCCCGCTCATGTCGCGCAGTTTTCTCGCCTCTGACACATAACAAGTCGCTATAATTCGTTCGATGAGACAGGGAAATCTTTTTTTATGCGACAGAATAAAAAAACTGTGTATATAACGTGTATTTTCCCTGCTTGTAGGTGGTTCTCACACTGTTTGCTATCTGCAGGAAGAGCTGATGGCAATCCAGCACCATTCAAAATCCATATTTCATTATTTTCAATAAGTTCTAGTTATGCCTCGATTATAGAAATTTAGCAGTCCAAGATAATATACAGCGAATCTGTAAAATATAATTAACAAGTAACTTTTCAAATATTGACGTAAATATTTAACTTTGAAAACTGATAACACCTTATATAGCCTTAATATATGTCGATACTAACTTTATTTAAGTTCATTCAACCATGCATTTGATTTTTACGTAGATATGGGTTTTAATGCAAAAAAATGAGTTTTACCTTTTCTTTAGACTACCGTTTCTTATTCGTGTATAAAACGCATCCCGTTGCAAGCTTGATAGATTATACCCAAGCTGGCTGTCGAACAATGCCCGACACATTAGGGAAGTTAGGCTGTTCATTTACAGTCATAAGCAAAGAACGCTGGGGGAAAAAAAATGCAATCGTTGGGGCTCATAACGGGACCACCAACCTGGGCCTTTATTGTTCGCAGTTATTTGCACCTTATAAGCAAGGTACAACGGGATAATACTAACGATTAAAAATAGGTGTGTGTGTGTGTGTGTGTGTGTGTGTGTGTGTGTGTTGAGAAAGTAATTTAAGAAAAGCGATGAAATCCACGTTAGCAAGACTCTGCAGCCTATATATCGCTATTTAAGAGAGTTGTATATCGATATTTAACAGTGTTGTATATCTTTAATTAGCACTGCTGTATATCAATATGTTGCATATCGATATTTAGCAGTGTTGTATATCAATACTGAACTGTGTTGTATATCGTTATTTAAGGGTGTTGCGAACACAACATTTCTGAAGCAGCTGTAGTAGATATATTATTGTAGGTCATGTCAACGACTTTGATTCACTAGATTCCATTTGAATGACATACGAGTGTAATTTGGAGAGTGATGTAGCACAATAATACAATAAACCTAAGTAATTTATAAAGTGAAGCAGCGCAACTATATAGCTAAGATTTCATTCACGTCAACACCCTAAAGGGTGTTACATGACGGTATACTAAATAGGGCTGCTAAATTGCCATATTGTGATGCAGACAACTCGAAACGATAACAAACCAAGTGTAGGGCATTCAAACTCAAAATAACGTGCCTAGCACCTGAATTTTCTAGCGATATTAAAAATGTAGAGATAAAGTCTAATATAAAATTTAAAATTTAAGCATCGTGTGCTTGCTGAATAAACTCCTTAAAACAATGGATCTTAATCTTTGGTCTGGTAATCCATGTAGAAACTGTCCAACTTTTCCCTGTTCAAAAGTGTCGCCATGTGAATCTTATCTTATACTACATTACTGAGACCATCTTAGACAGATCTCAGAACATTATGCTATTAACTTTTGAGAAAAACTAAAACTTGTACCGATGACAGGCCAAATTTGTAGAGGCAAAAGTCCAAAAGTCCAAGTTCGTTGAGGTAAAAGCTGACACTCGCATGCTCAAAAGTCAAAATTCGTAGAGGCCAAGACAAAAGTCAAAATTCGTAGAGGCCAAGACAAAAGTCAAAATTCGTAGAGGCCAAGACAAAAGTCAAAATTCGTAGAGGCCAAGACAAGAGTCAAAATTCGTAGAAGCCAAGACAAAAGTCAAAATTCGTAGAGGCCAGGACAAAAGTCAAAATTCGTAGAGGCCAAGACAAAAGTCAAAATTCGTAGAGGCAAAGGCAAAAGTCAAAATTCGTAGAGGCAAATGACTTGGTTGGTTCAGAGAGTTAAAAAATTTTCAGCACGTTTTGCAAAGCTACATGGAATTATTAGGATAATTATATTAAATCTAAGGTATTTCAAACAATAATCAAAATAGTTCATGGCATTCAGTTGGATACAATTTATTTATAAAAATCAATACGCACAAGTCATTGTTAAAAACGCGCCTTGCTCTCAGAATCTCCTCTCCCCACCCCATGTCAATCAGTTACGTCATTGTGCCAACCGACGGGGGTATGTGTGCTGTTCTCATGTGCAAAATGGCAATCAAATACGATAGTCGCAGCTTAGATTTAACTAATAAAGAGATCCAAAGTTGAATGAATCTTCATATTCCAATCCGAAAACTAAAAACAGAAGCTGAAATAAATATTTACGAACTGAATTTTATATTTTACAAGATTGATTAAGTCACGAAGCTTCAAATACCATTGCATGTTGCGTGAACGGCCGTAGAGAAGCGAAGACTGTCCATGCTTAGTGAGAAGCCTTGTGACTTCATGAATCCTGTAAATATGACATCCAGTTCTTCTAATTACAAATTGTTATACAAATAAAAACGAACCATTATTTACAACTATTCTAAATGTACACAAGAAGGGCACATGAATACTGAAATAGTTCCTTTCTGGCGTTAGGAACTAATAGCTTCAAGTTGACTGTTTCGCATGATGAAATATTGACCTATAGAATGCTTGTTACAAGACTTGGTAAATGTTTGTAACTATTTCAAAACATATAATACCGTCCGAGCAGAAACTAAATTTGCATTCATTATCCTTAGCTTTATTAGGACAAATGTAAAGTTACAGAGTGGATTAAAGATTATTAGACAGGGTTTGGGTTAACTAGGGTGCGGCATGTTTGCCCTGGCCGTGGAGGTTATTAGACAGGGTTTGGGTTAACTAGGGTGCGGCATGTTTGCCCTGGCCGTGGAGGTGAACATACTTCTAAATGCGCATCAGTTACATGTCTTTGTTGATAAACAGATTCAGCATACTGCAGGCACGGGTCTTACCAAATGGTTGCAAAACCGTTTCTCTAATAAGAAACTGAGAACGAAAGTCAAAAGGGGAGGTGGGGGTTGGGGTGGTAAATAATCGCCTTGATGAAGGGACGTGTGCATCTTTAAATGAAATATACCCAAATCCACGGTTAAATATTTAGATTTTAGACTGATGCTCTAACTGCCTTATACCGTTGGAAACGTGTTTGCAAATCAGAAGTTGAAATTATTCAGTTATTTTTAGACATGGACTTGATTAGAATTCTGCGTTCGAAAAGCAGTCACATTTCAAGTCCAGATCAATAAATTTCGACAGCCACTTAGGTTCGGCACACCTATAATTATATGCGGATCTTAGGCAAAAAGTACACTTATACCACTGAGGAATGTATAGCGTTATTTAGTCCATGTTGTGAAATACCGACTTTAATCCTTGTTTGCT
This sequence comes from Sinohyriopsis cumingii, assembly GCA_028554795.2. NCBI lineage: Eukaryota > Metazoa > Mollusca > Bivalvia > Unionida > Unionidae > Sinohyriopsis > Sinohyriopsis cumingii. Next base: position 109,122,544 of record CM068831.1, on the reverse strand, counting down.
TGCCGGGCCTCTCAACATTTTATAACTTTTATAAATTTCGGATGTTTAGGAGGCATGAATTTCTTTTCGCGTGTCTTAGGAAGTACGAACTTATGAATCTACGGATTTGGATACTCGCCAGATTATAGAAAATTACGTCACAAAACGGATTCATTTTACCCCAGTTTCCCACCTTACTTTTAAAACATATTTAAGAGGTATGACGGCAGACACTGAAACTTAGCAACAATCAGGTTTATGTATCAACTTAATAATGAAATATCTTTCATCTCCAGGGATCTCATAAAACGTTGTATTTTAAATTAAAATTCCGACGAAGTAATGAGCAAAAGTGATAAGATAAAAAAAAATGCGTAAAATACCGAACACGTCATCAGGCAAAAATAAATAATTTTTGTATACTGTGAAAGCGGCACAGCCCAAAATTCTTGTAATAAAACAGGTTTTAAGTTCCTGGCATATGTATTTCTCATCACACAATCAGTACCTGGTTTGGTTGGCCAGAGTCCGCAGTAGAGTATTTGAAATTACAGGTTTTGTGTTCGTCAGGAAGACTTTTTTTTTTTTCACTGAAACACCACAGACTTTATGGGGAAACACATACATATATCCTTTTTTCTGTTTTCGGCAAAGGGAGATGGGACACCTCAAGGGTGTCCAAACAGGAGTCATAAAGACATCCAAAAGTGGACAGAATAGACGTTGGTTTTAGGACGTATTTGTTTATACTTTTTAAAATGTTATATTTATTATAAAAAACCAATATGATTTCCTTTCATAAATAAATGTTTCTGTATCAAGTTGGAATTTACAAATCAGTCTAGGCGCCTCGGTGTCTCAAGAACAGTACGATGTTTACTGTGCAAAATGAAATCAGATTTTCACTGTCGATTTTGCAATCTCTCTTGTTTTTGGTTTTTCATGTCTTAGCAAATAATGAATACAATATCTGATAATGAATAAATATTATCGGTTCTATAACTTTTATTATCATCTCCACTGACACGGAAAAACGAATGATACTAATTTTATGTTTACGCCGGCTTATGTAATCTGGCAACGGTGAAGTGCTGGGACACAAAACAACTGGGAAACGCAAATATGCTCTGTCGATCAATGTTTGAACAACGAAACGGTATTTTCCGGTCACGTGATTATAGGGCTCCATTTGTTTGTTTTTTTTTTTTTTTTTTTTTTTGTTTTGTCTTCTCCGTTTACTAATAATTTATCATACAAAATCTATCTACAAGTCTCAATGTACTCTTGTATTGCTCTGGCAGCTTCATAAATCTAGGTGTTGGCGTAGTTAGAATCTTTTCGTCACCTAAGTGTAATCTTTCCTTCCTCAGGCTTGCCCCTTTCCCCAATCCACCACCAATATCCTACGCGATTTCATTCACAGATCTGCCTTGATCCGTCGGTCGTTTTCGAGGTACGAGGCACACGACAGTAAGACAGGAATACCCACGTTTTTAACTGGTAAGGTGGAGTAATATTATATTCAGATTACCTGTATGTCGATGTCTACGTCCCACTTTGATCATGTTATGTCAATGAAATGTTCTATTTTTTTAAAGACCATATATTCACAAGATCTGATGTGCTTTGTTTATACTCGCATATTTCACAGTTTGTAAAAAGTTATTTGCATTTGAAGGCTTCATAAAATTGGGTCACTAGTGCATTTTAATATATGGCGGGGTGGTACCGGTTTAAATTACGTGCAGTGAAATAAAATGTTCGCAGTTTGCACGCTATATGATTTTTCTACATACATGTTATTTATGTCACTAGACACTTGTCAGACTACTGTAAAGGTCAAGGTCAACCACTGATCGCGAGACTGGATTCCCGTCACTGTTGTTCATAATATCGAAGCGTCACGGTTCATTCGTCGTTGTTGATGTGTCTTTGATCTCATAATGCTTCAGTTCAGACTAGAAGATAATATTTAAATAAGGATGGCGACTTTAGTCTCCTTGACTTTTACATTCAATACAATTCTTTCAATGAGAGGGTTGGGTTTTTTCTTCTTTTTTTTCGTAGTAGTGAATAGTCGAGATAAGCAAATTTTGAGCTGAGAAAAGCGAGTTTTACTCAAGCGAATATAGGGAAAAGAAAAATCGAGAATCGAGGCAACAAAAGCGATGTTTTGGTGCAAATGAGACAAATTGTGATGACATTATTTTACACATTTATGTCCCTATTTCTCATACCCGTTTGGATGAATGCCCCATTGAATATTTGAAATAAGCAGATATGGAGTACACGTGATGCGTCATTTGTGATTAGCGAATTTCTAAAAGAGCTAGCGCTAATGAGCTCTAGAGTACCGTATATACCCGCTTATAACTAGAGTCCAACTGCAAAGAATATAGACCCATATCTACCGTCGTATGATACACAAAGTTCTATATTGTTTGTTCTACTGATTACTTCTAACAAACTGCACAGACCTAGATCTTCCGGCGTATTATGCGACGACAGATCTGGGTTTATGCAGTTAGATTAGAACAATAAGGAATTATTTACGGTAACTTGCCCTTTTAAACAGTGGAAATAAAAAAAAATACTTGTATCACACATCAAGACGACAATACGTTTTTTTTTAAACGATAATTTATATATCTTATGCACCTAAGAAGAACACTCCAACGAGATAAACGCGCCGCAATGGTTTCTTCGTCTTCTTGTAGGCTTAACGCCACTTATAAGCACACAATAGGCTATACATGGCGGCCAGTATAACAGGTTTAGGAAGCACCGGTACAAACCAGGGAAGAAACACCGACACTTGAGAAGATACTGGCCCACATTCTCATACTCGAACCCGCGCTGACAGAGGTGAGATGTCAGTGATCTGTCAAGGCGAGCGCTTCAGACCACTCAGGGCCCATTGGTTTCCTGTCGGAGTGAATATAATTGCAGCGATGCCACAAACAACAGGGCGATGCATGATAATTAGGTCATCTGATATTGTCTATTCCAATCAGACGAAATATTATTGATGCATATCTAGTGTAATTCGAATCATTCACTCAACTCCCTGTGCTATACAAACCACAACAATGGTCTACTCGGATCTTAAACAAACAAGAAAGTAAACACATTTTTCTGTATCCTCTTATGGAGGGGGGGGGGGAGAATGGACTGCTTGTCACTACTTGTTCAGTTTCTGCCAGTAGAGTTTGTTTCTGTTTATGGTGATGGCTACCTTTTGTTGGTTACGCAATTAATGATTTACGCCAGTTTTGAGAGAGAAAGAAGTGGTGGGAGGAACCTTAGGTTGTAAATCAGACAGTGACCCATATTAATATACCATTTATATTCGCTTTAAAGACAAGTCCAACTGCAAACTGCACGAACGCAGATCTGCCGACAGATCTGGGTCTGTGCATTTAGAATTAATCAGTAGAGCAAGCAACATGGACCCTGATCTGCATGTCCATTATGCTACGGCAGATGAGGATCTTTTTCATTGCAGTTTGATTCGTACTTATAAGCGATTATATACGGTAATACGACTATGCCTGTTGAATGGATTACTTACTATTAACATACAAACACTATGCTTGTTTGAATGGATTACTATTAACATTTCCAGTTAAATCTGAATGAAACTACGATACAAAAGAAAAAAATGAATGAATTTACTTAATGGTATGAGCAAGTTCGATTATTTTTACTTTTTTTAACATGTAATCACCAAGCTTAAATTCAACCCTTTATTTAACTGCGCAGATGGTTTCAACGAGGACATGGAGGAGAAATTTAATATACTGTGATTGAGTGGTATCAAAAGGGAATGACTATGATAAGCTTATTTATTATGTTTGAAACGGCAGTCCTGTTACTTTGATATATTTTCATGAATATGTAACGGTCTGAATTCCAAGTTGTTGTGTAAAAGGTAATGTAAACATACTTTATGCAATAACAGCAACAAAACAAAAATCAGACGAGAAGTTTGTCTGTTGAGCTAATGTGATTGTAACTGGAGACATTAAAACGTGTAGGATCAAATACGAACGCAATATCTGTAATTTTAACGAGAACGTTCCAGGCAGAAAAAGAGCGGCAATACAAGTTTCTCGTCTGATTGAAACCAACCTCTGATTAGCCGAAAAAAAATATTTCATTATGTGGATTTAATTTACATACAGTCCAACCATCCTTAAAAGTCACCTGTTTAAAAAAATCAACTGTCTTATATAGCCATTTGTTCAAAACTGATCTCTACTGAGCGACCGTCTGTTTTGAGGGTGAACTTTCGTTACTTCCCATACATAACTGCTAACGACAGGTTTGGTTTGTGCTTTGCGTAACTTTAACTCATTACAAGAAGTCCTTATTTATTCCAGCAAATCTAAACAGACTCAAAATAGTTCATGTACTTAATACATTATTTAAAACAGGAAGACGCTTAGTGATGGTACGGCCAGATTGCACACCGTGAAATACTAGTCAAAGTGAATTGTACACCGTGCAATACTGGTCAAAGTGAATTGCACACTGTGAAATACTGGTCAAAGTGAATTGCACACCGTGAAATACTGGTCAACGTGAATTGCACACCGTGAAATAATGGTCACAGTGAATTGCACATTGTGAAATTCTCGTCAAAGTGAATTAGTTTTGAACAGATGACTATAGTACATTTCATTAAACATTTACATGTTAAGTTGTTGGACTCTACAACCAATAGCATCTGAGAAAGTGAACTTTGCGGTTGGCGCGAGACGGACAGACGGACATCGGGACAGACATTATCAATCAGTAAGCCTGATTGCCAAATGAAATTATAGGAAAGCTTAAAGAATATCTGATATTGTGTAAATCCTGGTATATTGCAAAATAGTAATCTGATCCGTCTTGGTGTAAAACGTTTTTATTTAAATAAAAGTGTTAGTAATGTACAAAATGAAGCTATTCACACATTCCATTTCTTTGCTTTAGATTACAGGTGATAATTTATTCCTAATGAATACACCTGAGATCTGATCGGTTATAATTACCACAATAACAAGTTTACTCACTCGCATGAAACCCAAGCTTTCAAATGTCCACAACCATTTCAAGGCCAAGTAATGAAGGCAATTTAATAAGAGATTTATAAATATGTGTGGGGAAATTTGATCTTGTATTATTTTTTCTGCTCATACTGCCCATGTAAATCTATCAGCGGTTTAAGATATATAATAACTATTATGTTTACCCCACCAGCATAATGAAAATGGCCGACACGTACTGACTTGTATATCTTGGTTTGTTCCCACTTTCACCGTTATTTACATTTGACCACTCAGTTATTTTTCTACTGCACTCTTTAGCACATGTGGAAAAAGAGAGAAAATTGGATACCATTTCTAGAAAACCAGGGAAAAGAGTTTTGGTTTGAATCCAGAATTTTATTTTGTGATAAATGCGGGGGAAAAATATTATTTAATGTTAGGCCCTTCCTGAATATGTAGTCAAATGTTCTTAGCTCCGTTCTCTCTGGCACTGATGTAGTTCACGGAATGTTTAATTATGCAGAGAAGGTCTCTGGAATTTAATATCATCATTCCGTTTTGGAAGAAATGCCTAGCATGGATTTAAATAGATTTGTTATGGGTTTGTGATAAAGTACAAAGATACATAGTTTTGTGTTAGCCTGGTGGAGTAAGTTAGTAATTATAAATTCTAGTAGCGCACTTGTATTAGATTCCAAGCAATTTAAACAGTCGACCTGTGAAGTTCAAGAGAATTTGTACAGGTTCACAGCTGGTGTCAAACTGTATCAAGTATACCAGTGGAATCGTGAATTCAACAAACAATAAAAATTAGGACATACGATTTGGACTGTATGTATTCGCATATAAATGGGGTCAAACAATATACAGCATACACCTTGATGTGCCGTGACATAATACGGTTGCAGATCAGGTTCTATGTTGTTTCTTCTGCTGATTAGACCTAGCAAACTTCATAGACCCAGATCTGCCGGCGCGTAATACGATGGTTTATCTGAGTATACACAGTTTGAAGTTGAATCAAACTTATGCGAGCGTGTAGATGGTAAGACTGTATTGATTATAGTATGGGATATTAAGTGAAACACGATTTCCAAACATATTGCTTTGTGTATCTTTTGGATCAAGGATATTTCACCCGGGATGTAATCGCCGTCTTTGTGAATCTCATCGAGCTATTTATCAGTGAAAATTCGTGGATGTTTGGTACCATTTATCTCTCACTCAGTCAGTTCTGAGAATACGGACCTTGTTTATAGTTTAAACTTCACTTACTTTCACTTATTATCATAAGGATATATTTTGGTATAAACGAGGTAGTCATTTCTGGTTATAACACAGTATTCATTAGCATTATTTTTCTTTCCAGTACGATATCTGACAGACTTTTAAACTCTGCCATTTGTACTTTCAACCAATCATCTTGTTTGCATGCCTCATATGAAACGGAAAACAAGTGCCTATGGTCTTATTTCGGTCCTAGAGAACTATTTCGTGGCTATATGCCGTCTTTCTATTATAAGTTTCTAGTAGTAGTAGCACAAGCAGTAGCAGTAGTAGTAGTTAGCAACATAAATGAACAGTAGTCTTTTCTTGTGTAAATCTTTCTTTGCAAATCATGCATTTTCTGGACAGCATCTTCACCATTTATCTTTTGTCCCATGGAGGGGGGAGTTGGGTAGGCTCTTTTTGGCCCCCTCCTATGTTTGAATTTAGAACTTCCATGATTTATTACTCGCACAATAAATTATATTACATTCCACGGAAAGAATACTACAAGTATCAAGTCACGTTTGACCATGAAGCTAATCGTTCATTGAATGTTTGATAGTTAATATTTTAAAAGTTATATACTTTTTAAACAAATAGGAAAGAAGCATATATATTTGGATAATATATACAAGCAGAGGGAAGTATATTGAAAACCCAAATTGTAGGATGAAAAATTCTTCAGAGAGGATCTCGTTGCTATCAGGTGAATTGTTAATGTTCGTAAATGCCACTGTCGTCGATGTGAAGATGTCATCATTGAGATAATTGATAAGCAAGGGTCAAATACTGACGCATTAATCTATCGATCTTCTTTCTTTTTGGTAGATAATCGAAGAGCCAGCCCTGGGACTTTCTTGACACAGAGGCAAGGGTAATCCATAAAAGGTTTTCTCAGACAACATATAGCACCAAAGCGTATTGTGACCATCAACATTTAGCTGGCAGCCACCAACTTCCTTTTTGACCATCCGAGAGCGCATCAAAAGGTACCGGAACCGTATTTATTAAGTTTTGCATAAGTGTTTAACCTTGAGTTCATGGACAACAAAAGGCACCAAACGGTGTTTCATGCTTGTATGGGGAGCTGAGCAGTACTGCAACACACAAATATACTTTTCTGGAGGAACAATACACTTAAACCGCTTGAAGAAGCGAAACACGTGTTAAGTACCCTTTCACGGGGACAAAATGGCGACCCCTGATATTCTTAACCCTACTGGTGGTGTTGCTGAGGACCTGACAACTTGCGCTTTATGTGGGCAACTTTTTAATGATCCAAAGTTACTCTCTTGTCTTCATACATTCTGTCGTTCCTGTTTGGATGATCATATTTCAAAATCAACTGATTTAAATGGACAACGCAGCTTTAAGTGCCCAACATGTGAAGTAAAGATTGAAATTCCACTGGGAGCGCAACCAGGAAATTATGGGGCGCTTTTTCATGACGACTCTTTCATGGCGAAGTTAGTCGAGTTAATGTCTGCAACAAAAGATGACAAGCACTGTGATATTTGCAAACGACGCCAGGAGACTGCCACGTCATCCAGTATATCTCCTGCCACCGACTGGTGTCTCGATTGCTCTGATGCTTTTTGCGATGTTTGTATCAAAGTCCATCTTCACGGCAAACTGACGGCCACACATGCAGTCTTAAAACTAGATGATTTAAGGCGACTTCCGTTGGAGAGCTCGATGAGGAAGAAGAACAAGACGCCATGTGATGTCCACGGAGAGCTTATTACTCTGTTCTGTGTAGATTGTCGTGAACCACTTTGCGTGCAATGCATGGCCGTCTCCCACAGACGATGTGAGAATGTCATTACGGTGGCTGATGCAATGAGGTCAAGATCTGACGTCAGTGACGTCATGTCCAGGCTCAACGCTCTTCAGATTGCGCTGGATTCAGTCGATGGCCTGGGCGATCTGGAAAAGAAGCTCGAGGAAACAATTTCATCGGCAAGAAACGACATCAGATCCCTCAGTAACTCCCTTTGTGAATCCATCAAAAGACAGGAGGAACGCTTGTTGAAGACTCTTGACGAGAAGGCGGCAGAAGCGCGCTCTCTTCTTAGCGACAGAATCGAACCTAAGAAGGCAAACCTCAAACAAATCAAAGCCGCTGACAAAAGAATGAGGGTCCTTATGAAATACGGCAGTGATGTTGAGATTCTATTGGGATATAACCAAGTTCAGAAGCAAATGGAAGCAAGCGAAAGCTCTACTGGAACACTTAATCCGAACTGTATGCAAGTGAAAATCAGTTTTTCCACCAGTGAACCGGTAGATAAGTTTATTAAAGACTTTAAATCACTGGGTGACATTGGCCTTGACACTGGTGCAGAAATTGGGTTATCTTCATGGGGTGTCACTTGCACATCTAACGAGGACATCATCGTCACAGACTGTCAAAATCTCAGAATCCAGAAGTTCAGCAGAAATGGCGAACTCGTGGACCATATTCAACTTGATGATGAACCGAGGGACATAACTACATGCGGCGATACTGATGACGTAGCCGTGACAGTGATTGGTCGAATCATCATGTTCTTGTCCACACGCTCTACCTTGCGTCTGTTGAAAAAGACTCGGACAGAACGCCAGTATGATGGTATCTCCTACAGCAGAACTGATGGATACCTTGTTACCAGTTGTGTGCGCGAAAAAAGAATTGACGTGATTCAGCTGGATGGCGCCATTGTACGCTCATTCTGCAAAGATATGACTGGGGAATTCCTATGTGATGAGCCAAGGTACGTTGAAGCCTCCGTCGATGGAAACATAGTTATTTCAGATATTTCGAATAATCTTGTAAAATGCATAAATATGGACGGTTATACAGTTTTCACTTACAAACCAGATTCTGACAAGGAATTAAAAAGTCCACAAGGAATATGCGTGGACAAAATCGGAAACATTTTTGTGGCAGACAATGGTAATAACAGGGTTCAACTGTTGACCAGTTACGGATCTTTCCAGCGTTTCATTCTACAGAAAGAGTCTGGATTAGAACACCCATGCGCTATTAGGGTCAGTAGTAGTAACCGACTGATTATTGTCCAGAACGATGGCATGGTTAAAGTGTACAGTTACTCCTAGGATCAATGCATGTCGTTCCGAATACATTTCCTGCAAAAACTTTTCATTGGTCAGGCTCTGAATTATGCTTTATGCGGCTGGTGTATTTTTTGTCGTGCCTTGTTCACGAGTTGTTTTATTCCTACCGCTGATTTTTTCTGTGACGGCCTATGTATATGGTGCGTGCGCAGCTAAATTCGGAATAATGATTACTGAAATTCGATGTCACGAAGGTGGAATTGCTTTATCCTACAAATGACTGACAATTCTAGCATTGTTCGGTATTTAGGAGTTGAGTTTGTTTTAAACTTAGCACTGACATCAAGGTAAATATCTTTATTCATCTGAATAGTCCCGGAAATTCCAAATGAACTGTGAGGATACATTCGGAAAGGGCAAAGAATATACTGAAAATGGATTTTAAAAACATACGTTTAATCTTTTGATTGTATTGTCAGCTGCAATCATAAGGATGTTGATCCACGTCGCAGCCAGAAAAAAGTATAAAACCATATAAAATATGGACGTGTTTTACTAATGTGATTGTTTCGTTAAGAAGTATGTTATATTTTGTGGAAACATGTACCCAAGATTCACCAGACTTCAATATAGTTATGGCAAGCCTACACGGCACTGTAGTTTTGTGTTAATCAAATCTACAAACTTCTTTGAGCTAACAAACTTTGATATCAATCAAATCTGCAACCTTCCTTGAAAGAACAAACGTTGATATCAGTGAAATCTGCATCCTTTGTCGAAGAAAGGAGTGATTCAGATCTCGACTTCAATTAAATCTACAACCTTCACTGAAGGAACAAGTGATTAAAATATTGACTTTAGTCAAAGCTGCAACCTTCCCATAAGAAAAGAGTGATTCAGATATCGAATTCAATCAAATCTACACATTTTGCATAAGGAACGATTGATTAAATTATTGACTTCATTTAAATCTGCAAACGTCGCTAAGAAAATGAGTGATTAAAATATTGAATTCAATCAAATATTTCCTCGAAGAGACGATTGATTCAGATATAACTTAAATCAAATTTGCAAAAGTCGCTGGAGAAACCAATGATTGAAATATTGACTTCAATCAAATCTGCAAACTTCGCCAAAGACGCGAGTGATTCACATAATGACTTCAGTCAAAGATAGAAGCTTCGTCGAAGGAACGAATGATTTAATCTTTGATTTCGAGATCTATTTTGGAAAATAACATAACCTGCGGATAATCTTGTACATTGCGGCAAACACAAACCAATGTTCACATTTGTTATTTTTATCCATGTCTTACCATAGCCATTTATCCATGTACTTCTAGGCGTATATTGTAGATTTTTCATGCTCCGTAAAAATTAGGACCTAACTTTGTAAGCCTATTTGAAAGTTATATTTTTTTATATAGAAGTCTTTATCTTGTTGTATCATTTATAATATTTTTAGTAGAAATGCTGAGGTTGCTATATATGTGTAGCATATAAAAATTACATAATTGGAACGTGAACCAGTCCAGATTACTAATAAAAAAAAAACACAGCAAATAAACATATTTGTTTTGTATAAACTAATTAGTAATCGGATATCATTAATCAATATGAACACATATTCAATTCAAAAAATGCGATCCAAACTTTGTTTATAATTCTTTTTTATTGGATAGGATGTCATTCATCACATGGTGTCGTGGATATAACGTATCATAAACGTATCTTTTACTCTAGCTGTTATACGCGTGTTTGCATGTTAGAGCATGCCATAAAGTGGAACAAATAAAAGTCTAATATCCAGTGTTTAGGACTGAGACCGTACTCCAAAGGCACATAACTCGACCTTTGAAGCCTTTGTAATTAGGATTTCGACATGTGATAAATAGTACCCTGAGTCTGTGCTCATGTTATGTTGAATTCTTGAAACTCCTCGAGTACAATTAATATTTTATTCTTTAATGCTCACGAGACTCGTTCATCATGTGACACTATTCATACGAAACGAGCCTCATGTAAATGATCTATATACTTTATTCAATGCAGAGTGTTGAAAACTGGATTCTATATTTTTTTTACCTTGGCCAACAATTTTAGTACTTTTGCAAAACAAAAAAGACATTTTCGTTGGCTTTTAAATGTGTTATTATATCCCTTGTGGGGATGGGATCTGGTTGTCTTTTATATAAAAAAGATCATTGTTAATTTATTCGTTAAATCTTAGTTTGTAAAAATTTTGAACAAAAACTGCAAAAATTGGTTCTCCACAAATTAAGTAAATTTCAACTTAACACCTGAACGTAGTAATTTAATTTGAATAACACGTGTATTCGATTACATTAGAGTATAAACTTCATATTCAGTATTTTCTTATTTGTTTAAAGGAATATGTGTATTCTATATCCAACTCGATATCTCAACTTTGTATTTTGTATAACATTTTTTTATACAGCGCTTTGCCATTATGACTATATATGAATATGCAAATAAATCTGAGACAATACAGTTAAAGGTTCCTTTTATATCCCGTCTCTGTCTCTGTTTCTTTCTGCGTTTCAGTCATTAAGAATTTTCTGTAATTCAATTATATATATATAATTCCTGCATGAGTATATACACACTCCATGCATAACAATCGTAATACTTTTGAAAACGATTTAAGAATGGCAGTTTTTTTTAAAGTGTCTAACTGAATGTGTCACATGTACGCCCTTGCACGCGCTTGCGTGAGTGTCTAAGTGTGTATTCATTCGTTATACTAACAAGCCAAGAGTCCATCTGGGTTATTATTTATATTATACATTGTCCGTTTGTCAAGATGCCAAATGCAAAGAGTGGTACACTTGTTGTTTCAATTCTATCTATGACAAAGATTATACAAGTCCTTAAGTTACACCGTTTTCACTAATAAGCCTATTTGCCTACAGCATAACAATATAAAGACATTACGTGTTTACGACTAGAATAGGAAAGTTTAGATATCGTTAATACTCGCTTGCAAACCAAGTCAAACTGCAAACAACAAAGATACTGATCTGCCGTAGCATAATGCGACTGCAGATCAGGGTCTATGTTGTTCGTTCTGCCGATTGCTCGTTACAAACTGCACAGAACCAGATCTGCCAGCGCATTATGCGACGGCAGATCTGTTTCTGTGCAGTTTGCGGTTGGACTCGTCTTGTACACGAGTATAGACGGTAGCTTTATTTTCTTATCTTCATCTGAACACATTCTATAAAACACCTTCCATTCTTCAAAACGAGTGAGCCATTATTTGGAAATACAATACAATCAGATTATATTGACCCCAAGGCGCACCGATTGCGTTTTCATAATGTATCGAAACACTCAACTGTCTATTGATTTGCTTCATGTAAAATTCCTGTTGAAGGGCCATTTTACATTATAAAATCGTACCATGACCTACATGCTTTTCTATTTCTCAATGTGCAAACTTTAGAGGCTTCACACCACAAAACACATACTTTATCTTCACTGTGCTAAAAAAATCTAAAACGGTTCTGTGGAACTAGTTTTAGCCTGCTCAAACTTGCATCTGCAGAGAAAATGTGCAGATCATTCTAAAAAAAGGCAAAACTACTCACCCTTGTTAATTGTTTACATTGGACGCATGCATTTTAATTTTAAGCTAGAGAAAGTGTTGATGCCACTGAGATTATGACGTCAAAATACTCGTGACGTCAAAAGACTAATGGCTTATATACAACTTAAATGTTCTTAATAAACTTTTACTGATATATTGAAGTTGTTAAATTGGCGTGGACTATTTTCATCATTAAATTTATTTGGGCTTTTTCAGCACTCACAGAACCTCTTAGCGCCCACAAAAATTGGCATTCATGTCTTGCCAGATTATAAAAATATAAATAGTTACCCATCCTATAATAAAGACGAAGATTTACGACAAAGAAGAGAGGAAGGGGGAGGTCATGGAAATAAAATAAAATACGCGAGATAACACACACACACATATATATATATATATATATATATATATATATATATATATATATATATATATATATATATATATATATATATGCAAGCTGTATGAATGATATACAATGAGATCAATAAATTTTTAATTAAAAGGAAACTAGGCTAGCCGAGTTTCCTTTCAATGAAAAATTTATACAACGAGTGATATATCATTGATACAGCGTACATACTGTACATATATTTTATTCATATCACATACAAATACATATATTTGACTTTTGAACGGAGATATGATTTACTACAGGCGGCTTTGTATTGACGGAATGAATGAACTCCTCACATCCCCGAGTGTGTCCGCTATAAAATGTAGTTCTGTGCCGTTTGTGGCTATTCACAGTCACCCTAACATATTGATAAGTTGATTGTTTTCTTTTTTAGTTTCTATTTTTCTTCACATTGATTAAATCAATATAATACACACTTATCATTTAAACATGAAAGATGGTTTTAACGATAAAAATAGAGCACTACAAACACTTGGTTAGCTACGCCATTCACATGAACGCTGAGCCATTCACATGAACGCTAAGCCATTCACATGAATGCTGAGCCATTCACATGAACGCTGAGCCATTCACGAACCGGCGCATGGCAATGAATGTGGAATAGGAACCTAGCAAAATTACGAACCAACGAGAGGTAATTAAAATATTTTAATATACTTACAGTTGACCTAAATCATTAGTCTGCTTTAGTAACAGTACCGCTGACCATAAACTCTCTCTCTCTCTCTCTCTCTCTCTCTCTCTCTCTCTCTCTCTCTCTCTCTCTCTCTCTCGTAGCGATATGACTAAAAAATTGTAAGAGCTACGTTTAAAATCCAAATCACATCACATCACATCATCCATATTATTATTATCCCTGTTTGTTTCATTAAATCTAATTGTTCAGACTAGTGCTTCATCATCTGACTCTAAACTTCATAACCAGTAAATACAAGTACTGCCTGTACTTGTATGCTAAAAATCTCACACCTAACAATTCTTTGTCCTTCACGAAGTAATTCGTTTCTGCCGTTTGGAGTTTTCGACTACCATAGTGATATGTACGTTGAAGCCGTCTTGCATTTCGTTCAAGACGGTCTCAACGTACAAATAACTTTCATCTTTAAAGAAAATAAATTTTTCCTCTGGCATTGGGTATTCCATGCCTTGGGTTTTATCATCGAGCAGACTTTTTAATTTAACGGTTTAGCTTTCCAGTTGTACGCTTTGACATTTTTTCATTAACTCTGTTAGTGGTTTAAGGAAGTCTTCCTAATACAAGTATTTAGAAAACCTTCTGTAGTAACTTCCCATGCATATTATCTGACTCACTTTTGTGACGCCTTTTTTAAATGGAAATTGTACGATTTGAAAGCTTCTGAGTTTTTTTTCTCTATTTAGTTTCACACCCTCTGCTGAAATCACGTGCCCAAGAAAAAAATGGTAATTCAGCTGTTGGCAATTTTCAAGATTCAGCTTCTGTCTCCAGTTGTTGTAATACCTTTCACACTCTGGAATAAGTTCTTCAATGTTTAATATCGTGCCCACTCTCGACATACATTCTTCAAAGTTTAAATCATCCACTCTGGACGTACGTTCTTCCAAGTTTAATATCATCCCCACTCTTGACATACATTCTTCCAAGTATTAATAACATCCACTCTGGATATAACGTTCTTCAAAGTTTAATATCATCCACTCTGGACATATGTTGTCTAAGTCTGTTGTTCTTGTTGTTGTTGTTGCTGTAGGGTTTAACGCCATTTTTCATCACGGGATAAGATCTTAAGATTTAAGATCTGTTAAATGTTTTTAAAGTGTCCAGAAGTTTGGTTGGCATTTTATAAATTATTACCCTTTCCTGCTTCCTTCTTCACTGTTAGCCGCTTCTGTATCTCCTGCCGAGCACTCGTACGTTGATTTCCTACTTCACCATCAACCCCCACCACACCCACACCCCGTATCTCCAGAGGGATCCTCTGCTTTATCTTGAACACTTCTGATTTTGGACTGTTGTTCTCCTTTGAAACCATTATTACATGCTAATATTGTTTTCACACGTTGTAATAGGATGTCTTGTTCTCTTAACCTTGTTTCTCTATCGGGAATAAAATCAGACATTTGCCTCTGTGCACCAACTTCACTTGGTAACATTCATTAAAGATCAAAAAATAAAAATTAGAGTGCACCTCAATATATCAGACGTCAGCAGTCTGAGGCATCTGTTTTTACTACATGTTTACACCCGTCTTCCTATCTGCATTTGTCCTTTTTTACTTTTTCGTTTTGCTCCTTTTTTCTTGGCATTTTTAAAATTTGCATATTAATCGTCACCTTCTAGACAGTATCGTACTGATGTGCCCGAAGATGCAAACTTAGGTTTCAGAGGGGCATTGTCTTGGCAGATACATGTGCGCCAGTGAGCAGTGGAAACTACTAACAACATCTCGAATCAAGGGTGGCTGGGGGAGTGGATCCGTACAATCGACAGTCTAGGGCAGAGACGAATTTATTTCTTGACATTCTTGTCGATAATGGTAACTGCTGATTGAATGGGTTACTGTCAGATCAAGGGACACAACATGTTCTGTGACGATTCTTCTTTTATGATTGGGTTATGTCTCTGGTATTGTATTGGTTACCATTGTGACTGGCAGTCGTGTAGGTTCCAATATAAATAATGTTACCCATATAAATTATACATTAATGTTTTAAATTTGAGTGTCAGACATATAAAGTGTAATATATTAAATTATAAATATACTCATTCAAAAATACATTTACGGAACGGAGTAACGATGACGTGAAGAGAGAACTCCAATCACGGCACACATAATGCATAACGTAGAAATGAGTATGCATTGGCTTGTTCAATGACCGCATACAAATTGATAGTAAAGAGGTGACGTGTGATAAGAAAACCTGACCAATCATAACCCAGACAAGAATACAGAAATTCAGTTTCTATCATTACCACCAGGAAAACTCAGTTACATTGGTACAATTAGGAGTTGCGAATAAAAATTCTCATAGGGAATTAAGAAAGTCTTAATTAGATAAATATTTCAAGCCCAGGAAATATAACACGAATAAAATTTACCACCAAAGAAATTACTAAATAACAGAACATTACGGACATTAGAAATCGTAAATTCAATTGATAAATTAAATCATTGATATTATAATTCATATAATGGCTAAATAAACTTTAAAAATTGTCAAATGACATGACTGCATCTTGTAGAAACATTTATCTTTAAGAATAAATACTAAATAAATAACAGAATAACAAACATCTAAAATGAAGGAAAAAGCTACGCCCCTCTTGGGGATTATAGTATCAAGCTTTTGTCTGCCTGCTTCTGTAACTACACAAATCATGCTGGGTCTCGTTGATTGGAAAACTTGGCTTGCAGAAACAATACTGCAACATTTACAATTATAAACGGCTTAGCACCTTTCCCTACTTGTAAACGTTTACAAAATCAGCTAACGAAAATGCACGTATGTGTGTGTGTTTGTGTGTGTGTGTGTGATTTGGATTTTTAACGTCACTTTAAAAAGAATTTCAGTCATATCGCTACGATTTCTGCAGTGTGGCAGTTTATAGTGATGTCTAGCACAGGGGCATCATGCCGGAGACATATAGCATGATGTCCCACCCATTCACATTATCCTGACACCAGGCCGACCAGTCCTAATACTATCCTCTTAATGCTGAAGTCTAAATTGCTCTTTGGTTAACGTTCAGGACTGGAGACTGAAAGGTTGCTGCTTCAAATCCTATCATCGGACCAGCCTGAGTACTTAAACCAACTGATTCTGCAATATATAACCTACCTGTGTTGCCCTGCCAAAAAAAAACATCAAAAACCAATATAGATTCAGAATGGTAGTCGACGTATTTCTGTCCGAATACACAATATCCCTTAGTCTGCATATTTCTTCTTCGAAACGATTATGTGCACGTCCAGCGTATCATCTGCCTGGCATCCAGCGTAACATCTGCCTGTCCTAAATAAATGGTGCAAAAGACTTCAAACGGTAATGACGTTCCCCCCAGCTAGCGCTCTACAATTTCGTACTTTGCAGATGATTTAATTGTTAAAGGAAAATAATTTCCTCACTTTTCCGCGCTGGTTTTCTTGATAATTTCAAAAACTGCATCAAATATTTTAGGTACTGTTCAAATAACTTATAATTCCCCTTTTGGATGTACGATTGATGGATGTAATTTGAGTTTACAGCTTGACCTTACATCAGACGTACTCGTATAAATAAAAAACTGCTTCCTCGGTTTAGTAATATTCACTTCCAGGCATCAAAGATAAATTGAAAAAAAAGCTATTTTTCTTTACTTGTGATATATTTGTAATTAATTCTTGACAGTTTCAGAAGCTTGTATTGCCTACTCTGGCACAATTTCTAATTTAATAACCGCTAAAGTTAGTGTACTTTGAACTAGTTCAGGCACATGGGAACAGACATTTTGGTCGGCCGTGTGCCTAGATCATGTATAATTTCCACAAGTATAATATGCAAAGAAATTACATGAAAATAAATAAATAAATAGTATGCCAACATTCTCTCCATATTGCATGTTGCAGATGCAAACGAATTATATATATATATATATATATATATATATATATATATATATATATATATATATATATATATATATATATATATATATATATATATATGTCTCTGTGTGTGTGTGTGTGTGTGTGTGTGTGTACAGCGGCAGTTTTAGGGCTGTGAGGGCCCGGCGTGAAATGGGCCCCTGTAATGGCGCAAAATTTTGTAGAGTTATTTTCGCCGTACATTCTGTCGTGGTCAGAGTGACGCGTAATCATTAAGTCTAACGTATGGGCTTAACTCACAATAAATTGCTGACTGCAAGCGATGGGATCTGCTCAGTTTGGGTTATGAACTGAATTTTGATTAGAGTCTGGTCGATAAAGGGTCCGACAGATATGTGAATGCAGGGTTAAGTGTAGGGAAAGACAGGGTAAAGACAAACTAGAACAACAATATTGGGAAATGTTGCTGTTTGAAACAGGTGTCATAAAGTTATATTTTCCTGAATAGTTATTAATGAAAGTAGACTACAGAGGATTTTTCTGACTTCGATGAAAGTGTTAAAAGTTTCGGCGGTTAGAGAAAGTAATCCTGATTGCTAAGCTAAACGAAGGCGTGTGTTTCCCAGATGAAATTCAAGGTTTTAATGTAATCTCTCTCTCGATATTAGACAGTCCGAGCTTTTCTTCCGAAAGGGCAACTCGATTCCGAGATCAGTAAAAAAAAAGTACTCTTTTCGTTAAATAAATCGTCCAAGGGACATTAGAGTTGGAAATTTGAGAGACCCGAAATCAGAGAAGAGTCAGCGGGAATTCTCTGGTGATAAGCGAGAGAGGGTTTGGGAAGGCACACAGGTATTGTCTCAATAGCATATCATATCTTTTTCATGTAAGTCTGTAATTATTTGTTAAATTTATTCGTACTATATTCAAGCTTCAATTTTTCCTTGAGTTCAGAAAATAATCGTGCATGTTATCTGATTCATGTATTGTAAGAATGTCATATAATATATCGTTGGTATGAACGAGTTTTATTTTTTACTCGATTCGGGTAATAACAACATGGTCGACCAACTTCTAGATAACTATACACAAAAACCATAAGGAGTGGAGATCAAATATCCCCCCCCCCCGTGACAGCCCCTAAAATCTAAGTTCTATATCACCAAAGAAATTCTGTAAAAGATTTATAGCAAAATACATTTTTGTTTCCGAAATCAAATTTATTTTAAAATCCTCTGCTTTAGTTATAATCTGTTTTCAACAAACTTCAAAATTTTCGTGCCCTCCTAGCTTGCGGTCGAGGTGGGATCGTACCTGTCGCAACTCGCTAACGCCGCTAGTGCCTCACGAATCTTGCATGGTGTATACATTATATTTTTACCGACTTTCTGTTACATCTGCGAGAGTCAGCATCACCCCACTACAGCACATTATGTACATCAGGCTGTTCCGTCTCTTCAAAATAGCATGGAACATTGTACTTGTTGTTCACGAGTAATTTCTGTTCTAAATTACATATGCTTGCGCAGACGGAGCAAAATATGCTTTTAAATTTGTGAGCTATCAAGGGATTAGATAATTCACGGCTAATAATAAAATTGTGTCAGGTAAGTAATTTTGAAGATAGAACGTTGAGTACGATTCGTAATTGATCGGAAGCTGACTATAATGGAGTAATAATCCTAGTTGGCTCATTGGTTAAAGTGTTTGACTTGCGAACGATAGGACAAGTGACAGAATCCCACCATCTGATCAGCCAGGGTTGGATACTGTGGTGTGTCCGTAGGCAATACATTTTATTCTAGTCCAACAATGTAAGACGTATCACGTTATTTATGTTTTGCTACTGCCCAAATAAAGGCCTTGCGTAGCGTGTTCCAACGTTCACTAACATCGGAACGAGCGACCAAAATTTCAACAATATGTTACACACTTGGCGGTAGATATTGAAATTTTTCCATAGATTAAAGTCATGTTGAATTACGCGGACTTTACTTATTCTGATGTTTTTTTTTTCTTCAAATAAATTCAAATCCTTACACAAGCAAATGGATGTGTTTTCAAGTTTCGTTGACCTACATTTCAGGAGGTTGGAATGCGACGGAAACCAGGAGTGCCGGAATTGGTTACATGAATGGTAAATATCTTGAACGAAATGAAACTATCTCAACACTTCCTTTTATTTGTATTTGTTTTGTTCAAGAAACATTCTTCAAACTAATCCGAATTCGGCATTCCCGGCTTCCATCGCATTCCAACCAACTGAACGGAACATGAAAATGCATCCATTTGCTACTGTCTGATTTTGATTCTTACAGGATAAATGCATCATAGTAAGGATACTCAATTAGATTTAAATTCCTGTAAGAGCATTGATACGTTTTACGTTGTAGCCCTAATTTTCCTACAGTTAATTCTGTACTAAAAATCTACTTTTGCTGAATTGCTGTGAAACACCAAAATACGTTTTTCACTTACCTACATTTTAGTTATGAATAGTACAACTCTCCAAAAGGCAAAAAGTGTTGTCCTTACCATCATTTCTTGATGTTGTGCGCTTAAAATCGTCTTTTTAAAAACCTTTCTCCTTTTTTAATGATAAATATATCTTTTTTACATTTACTTAAATTTAAACTACCAAACTATAAAACTCCTATACCGTCCTGATCGTCACGCAGTCCAAGGGTCGAGGGTCAACTGACTCTCTGTGTCATTGGGAAAGACACTTAGCTTCAGTGTGCTCGGAATGAATTAAGCAATACTGTGTTGAGAATACCATTAACACAAAAAATAACCCCACAAGGATCATCATCAATTCACGAATCTGTGCAAGAAGCTAAATTTCGAACTTATCCTTGGTGAAGTAAAGAAAAGCAAAACAAACCTCCTGTTACTGTATGTTATTTTAATTTTGATGCACAATCGTAAACACGCCAAAAGAAAGGCGAGACCAAGCAATATCTTTTAACTAAATCCAAGACTTAAATTTCCTTTCGCCAGCTATATAATATTGCTGTACAAAAAGTTAAGCTACGTTTTTATGGCACAGTTTAAAAATGGATTTGAGCATTAAAAGCTGAAACAGTTATTGTTGTTTGAACTATATATATATATATATATATATATATATATATATATATATATATATATATATATATATATATATATATATATATATATATATATATATACGTATATACATATACATATATATATACATATATATACATATACATATACATATATATACATATACATATATATACATATATATACATGTGTATATATATATATATATATATATATATATATATATATATATATATATATATATATATATATATATATATATATATATATATATATATATATATATATATATATATATATATATATATATATATATTATATGGCGAATAACAATCCTTTCAAGTTCACTGGATCCAGCAAGGGATCACGTGTGTCAGGGATTGATTAAGATAAATGCAATAAACTGACAACGAACAGTGCGAAACCAGTATCTAGCTAGCCTGAGCTCTTTCGACTCTTTAATGAGTCTTTTTCAAAGGCAAATGCAAAACAAAGACAAACAAATGAAACAGAAAAACGGTTATGTTTGCGAAACTTTACATGGCTGTTTCTACAGGAATTCAAACTTTTAACTAGTTTCTAGTTTCTCTTTGTTCGTTGTCAGTTTATTGCATTTGTATATATCAGCACTTTATCACATAGTCGGACCACTTTACATATAGCTTGTGCTGCTTAATGTTTGTGATATGACAACATATCACTTTATGTGATTCTGATCGGTCCAAGTATGCCCATGAACATAATGGGCAGTTTTCTCTTCACTGATTGGCTGCAACTGTGCGAATCTTCCTTACTCCGCCTTCTGGCACATTTCTTTTACTATCACAACCAGCATTGTGGCGGCCATTTCTAGAATCGATTGCCCAAGGGGCATTGGGGAAAAGAAATGGTTACGTCTGTCTGAGTCGGAATATAGCCAGTTTACCCCAAAGGGGTTTGATAAAAATAAAACTGAGGGTATTAGTCAACGGATGAGGGAGAGGCTGTAGTGTGGAGCCGACACACTTTAGGTTGAAACATTGGAAACAATCTCATCGAAATAAGGGTAGGCCTATATGGCTTGGCCAACCTAAACTAAGTCAACTACTAGTATGTGAAATTTTCATGTTGTCTCATGATGCTGTCTGTGTCCAATGTTTTACTGATTTGGAAGTACATTTGCTCATTGAATCATAATTCGTAAAGAAAACAAATAAAGTTTTAAATGTTACGGGTTATATTACGATTGGATTTTCTAGTGATTTTTTATATATAAAATGCCATTTTTATTATCATAATAAAACTTTCATTATTCTCAACAAAATCAGAAATGTACTGCTTGAACACTACAGTGTTTCTTACTGTAGAAAAAAATATAAATTACAAAGGAATGATTCCTCGTATATGTCACGCTAGGTGAACGATATTTTAATTCATGAAAATTGCATGTATCTGCAACTATATTCACGTCATTCTTTGCTATATTATATAATAATGTTAGAAAATTAAAAATACCGGTTGCTGTATTCACACTACACGTGGGCTGAAAATATAAAACAGCGAGAGGAAGGTCGTAATGTCTGTAGTCAGATGGCGTTATATGTATCTAATTGACAAACCAGTTATGGGAACGGAAAGCGTATTCAACAAACTTGTCCTTTATGGAACACATATGTACGCTTTAAAAATAGATAAATACACAACGCAAAGAGCTAAATTAAATATTGTACCACTGTTTCAGACTGTTGACCTCGTCTTGTAGGTACGAACGATTTATTTTATTATAGTCGAGATACTTTATTTGGACCTCGATGCATTTCATTATTTTTAAAAGGCAATTATGGAAAATAACTGAGTTTCCTCTTGAAGCATGCTGTATTCTTTTGTTATTTATTATTTTATTCTTTAATATCAATTATAAATTATGTCTATCGATTGTTTGATTTTACAATGAATTATATGTGTTGTAATTGTTTGTTAAACTATTGTTAAAATGACTTGCTGCCGGCTTCACGCTCAGTAGTAATTGATTGGGAATTAAATACCTCAGAAGTCAGAAAATATGACAGTTTGCTACTTACAGAGCAACAATTAATGATTTGCTCGTACGAAAAAAATAATTTAGGTATTAGTTACTATATTTTAAGTATAATTTGTCTATCTGTCTTGGTTCTATTGATATTTAATTACTTACGTCAAGTTCAAAAGGAGAGAGATTTTAGTATGGTATGAAGTTGGTACGCTTTGGATAAGTACAATAATTTTATGTGTAATTCTATGTATATTGTTTGATCTTGATAATAAAGTGTTGTGTCGTTGAGTGTTCAGACTTCTTACATCCTCTTCCAGCTTAAACTGAGAACCTCTCCGCACCCCAGCGATGTACAACACCGTCATCGATGGAATGACGCCTTAGCAAAGGAAGGCCAGAACGACGCCTGTATTTCTCTCTTTTTCGATCTGAGAGTGACCATCAATAATAAAATCCAAACAAGCAACATAACAACAAGATAGCAGTTAAAGAGCTGTGCATTATTATTTTCAACTAGCGTCTGGGACTATTTTACGCGCAACAAAAGAAATGTGCAGTACCTGATCAAGTATGAAAGAATTTTTCTTCTTCTTTCTCTCTAAACTATTCCCATTAAATTAGAAAGGATGCGATAAACATAATCTCAAATGGGTAATGATTTAGTATTAAATTTATGAAACTCGTTGAGTAATGTCCAGATTATGCTCGTCAACTCGTTTCATAAATTCAGTATTAAATCATTACCCATTCGAGATCCTCGATCTATCACATGATTTCTGTCTTCTTTAAATTCATAACGAATATATTTATATTTTTCTTGCAAAAATGTAACAACACCACCTCAATTAATACTGACATCATGACGTCATGAAGGCAATGTGCATTTTCCAGATATACGCGTCAATTTCTGACCGCTAATTTATTAGATTGACTGAAATACATTCTGACATAGTAGCGTGATCTCTCAATGGAAAAATAATTTTAGTGCTAGTGAACTTGAGCAGTATGGTGGGAGATAGCAGCGGCTTTATAAAGAATTAAAACATAATAATTATAAGGCTTGTAGAGTTAGACGAATTCCTTGACACTCATGACAACAATGTCACATTACGAGGACCAGAACAAGGTCCATATGAGAATGCAGACGGCGATCTAAACGATGGCGGGGGGCGGGGGGGGGGGGCGGATAGGCATACGTTCAGAAATGGAAGAAGCAATTCACACGTGGTAGATGTTTTCAGTGACAAATAAAATGAGGTGATCAAAATGCCAGTTTGGTAGGTCGAATGTCATCTCACGCCCCAACATTTAACATCAAATAATCTTGACACATTGAATGGAAAACATTTGTGCATGCAAAACTCCATTCATAATACCATAAATGCATTACAAAATAGTGAAATGCATCAGGTTTTTCTAACTTTGTTTCAAGTTGTTTATATTATTATTATTATTATTATTATTATTATTATTATTATTATTATTATTATTGGAAAGGGAATGTAGATGTTAAAAGTGCCTGGTATTCTCGTTTGTTGAGTTAGGTATTACAATATTGAAGCACAGGTAGGAAATTAACATCAGTTAATCATGTATTCAAACGCTATAGCTGGTATCAGAAAGTTAGCATGACTCAGGTGGTATTTCTAATGGACACGTCAAACAGTCACGTCCATAGATTTAGGAAAGTGAAATTAATAATTCTGATAAAATCCTCTTTTCCTCAATGTGATGAATCGACTCCAATAATAAACTAAATTTGGTCTTTTTCGATGACTATAACTCTTAAAAAATTATGATACAAGAAACAAACTGGACAAATCAACGTCGCGGGTCATTATCAATTTGCCGTAACCGCGTGACGCGGCGTCGTACATTCGTTGTCCGTGCCATTTCAAATTTAGCTTTTACGATAAAATGACATAGACATGTGAACTATATTACCGTTTGTACTCACTTATAAGACGAGTCAAACTGTCAAAAAACAAAGACCCTGGTCTGTTCTGCCGTAGCATAATGCGCCGGCAGACCAGGGTTTATGTTATTTGTTCTACTGATTACTCCCAACAAACTGTATAGACCCAGATCTGTCGGCGCATTACGCAACGGAAGATCTGGGGTCTGTGCAGTTTGCAATTGGACTCGTCTTATAAGCGAGTTCTGACAGTAATAAGGAAACTTGATGAATACGTTTGATGGCAGTTTGATATTCAATCTATATTATTTGATCACATAAACGTTACTAATCCTAAAAGTATAAAAGACTAGACTAGTATACAGTTTGAGTTTTGTGGACTATTTTGGTCTCTTTAGTCTTGAGTCTTCTTCTGTGAACCTTTGGAAAGAGTGGGACAGGGGAGGCAAACCTTACAGCCTTATTGTCAATTACTGCTTCTTGTACCGAATCAGCAGTAATACGTTCATTTTTATCCCTCTTTTTCTTCCGTACAGAGGCCATTTGTGTAATAAAAGGAGTCGTATCATCCGAGTCACTGCTAGCTTCACTATCGATCTCAGTCGGCTTTCTTTTAGCTTGCTTCATCTTTTTCTTGGATGCAAGGGACTTGTTTTTCTTGCCGTCATCAGATTCAGTCAAAACAGTGTTGGGGGTTAGTCTCGGCTTGTGGACGGAATATCCTAGCTGGAGATCACTTTTATCTCTTTCGGTAAGTTTGGTGTACGGACGAGCCATGCTTTGAAATACCAGAGGTTCTTTATCGTTCATCGCTTCTTCCCAAACATTTCGCTTTTTCTTTGACTTTAAAACAAATGCATCAATAGTCGTAAGAATTGACGGTGCTCGAGTACGTGACCTAAGCGGCCTCATATATCCGGGAGCTTTTGAATCATCCTCATTTCTTTCGATATCTTCATTTATCATCAGCGTCATGGCGCGCTTAACGACACCAGGAGATGGCAAGCGTTCTACCAGTATAAGTGGATCATGATTTAGAACTCCGCTACATTTTACAAAGTGTTTCTTTTCTTGATTTCTCACCTTCTCCATTTTTCGAATTTCTGTGTTAATTCTATTCAGTCGACAATTTAGCAGTTTTTCTTGTTTGGCATGACTGTTGACCAGACACTCTCCGAATTTACTAAATCCAGGGTTCCGGGCTGCTTCCATTGCTTTCTCGCGTTCCATCCATGCTCGACGTGAGGTGAAATTGCTCAAACGAAGTTCTCTCTCAAGTTTCCTGCCATAACAATAAAAAAAAAATAATAGACTGAAAATCAAGGGCAATGGAACAGGTAAATGATAAGTTTGATATATGCATGGAATGTGTCTGTCTTCTTCTTAAGCAAAATGCCGATCAATTTGTTACATTTTGCACCTTCTAAATGATACAAATTAAAAATATTATTTGCCCTTTTCTTTAAATTTCTTAAAATACCTACTCCTAATTAAACCAAAAACATCCATGTATGCAAAGTTATTTCTATTTCTTATGGTAATTCATACTGGCGTCATAACATTTATTTCAATTACAAATGTGTCATTAACAATTTTATGGTTGTTTTTGTTTTTGTTTCCAACGTTATTACATTTTCACCACTCGGCTAGCGTGGGTACGTAGGAAAGCTGCCAGTAGCTTCTCATGGGTCGGTGGTTCTTCCCTGGGTTTTCCAGGGTTCTTCCTCCACCAGTTATACTGGTCGCCATGTATAGCCTATATTGTGCTGAAAATGGCATTAAACCCTAGAGCAACAACAACATTTTCACCAGGACATACAAACGTTTCATTCGGCTGGTTACATAAGTGTAGTTGTAGTTTCAGGAGTTATCTTCATTCGACATTGTTAGAATTCGTGATTTATTGAATAATATACCCTCAAGTTAAATACCTTGAAAAAGTACTTTAGGTAAATAACAAGTTGTTTCAAAGAAAACATGAGCATTAATTATCTTTTCTCCCCTTTAGTTTGCAAAAGAAAAAACCTACAGCTCTTGTGGAAATGTTGCAACCTGGTGAAGCATCCTTTCCCCACCACAGAGAATACCAGATTATAATGACGCCGTACTTCAACGTATCAAGTAGCATCTGAATATGCTTAGACTTGTATATCCCCAAATGGATATATATATATATATATATATATATATATATATATATATATATATATATATATATATATATATATATATATATATATATTCATGCACGTGCAATTCGATACGTGAAATTCCATCTTAATACGTGGTCCCTGGTGGTCGTGTGGGTCTGAGGCGCTTGCCAATACAGATTACTCACACATCCCACTTCAGTTCCTGTGAGTTCAAGCCTCGGATCGACCAAGCTTGCCAGTAGCTTCCCGTGCGTGAATCATTCCTCCCGGTTCCTCCTCTACCAACTATATTGGCCGCAATGCATTGTGCTGAAAAATGGCATTAAATACCTCAAAACAGTTCCAAACCAAACCAAACCAAACCATCTTAATGTATAGAGTTGGAGTATAATCTATATATGCACGTTTAATCCCAGACATGGAGTTCCATTTTAATATAAGGAGCTAGACTATAACGTGCAATCCCAGACATGGAATTCCATCTTCGTATATCCAGCTAGAGTATAATTTATATATGCACGTGCATTCCCAAACATGGAGTTCCATCTTCGTATATGGAGCTAGAGTATAATCTATATATGCACGTGTAATCCCAGACATGGAGTTCCATCTTAATATATGGAGCTGGAGTATAATCTATATATGTACGTGTAATCCCAGACATGGAGTTCCATCTTCGTATATGGAGCTAGAGTATAATCTATATATGCACGTGTAATCCCAGACATGGAGTTCCATCTTAATATATGGAGCTGGAGTATAATCTATATATGCACGTGTAATCCCAGACATGGAGTTCCATCTTCGTATATGGAGCTGGAGTATAATCTACATATGCACGTGTAATCCCAGACATGGAGATCCATCTTCATATATGGAGCTGGAATACAATCTGCATATGCACACGTGCAATCCCAGACATGGAGTTCCATGTTAATATATGTAGCTGGAGTGTAATCTATATATGCACGTGTAATCCCGGAGATGGAGTTCCATCTTCGTATATGGAGCTGGAATATAATCTGCACATGCACACGTGCAATCCCAGACATGGAGTTCCATCTTTGTATATGGAGCTGGAGTATAATCTATATATGCACGTGTACTCCCAGACATGGAGTTCCATCTTCGTATATGGAGTTGGAGTATAATCTATATATGCACGTGTACTCCCAGACATGGAGTTCCATCTTTGTATATGGAGTTGGAGTATAATCTATGTATGCACGTGTACTCCCAGACATGGAGTTGCATCTTCGTATATGGAGTTGGAGTATAATCTATATATGCCTGTGTAATCCCAGACACGGAGTTCCATCTTCGTATATGGAGCTGGAGTATAATCTATATATACACGTGTAATCCCAGACACGGAGTTCCATCTTTGCATATGGAACTGGAATATAATCTATATATGCACGTGTAATCCAGACATGGATTTCCATCTTCGCATATGGAGCTGGAGTATAATCTATATATGCACGTGTAAACCCAGACATGGAGTTCCATATTCGTATATGGAACTGGAGTGTAATATATATATATATGCACGTGTAATCCCAGACACGGAGTTCCATCTTCGTATATGGAGCTGGAGTATAATCTATATATGCACGTGTAATCCCAAACATGGCGTTCCGTCTTCGTATATAGAACTGGAGTAAAATCTATATATGCACGTGTAATCCCAGACATGGAGTTCCATCTTCGTATATAGAACTGGAGTGTAATCTATAATCAGGAGTTAAATATTGATAAGTAGAGCTGAGTGAAACTCCACGTATATGCACGCAATCTCAAATATGAAGTACGAGCCTGATATATTGACTTCATTGAAACTTGTTATATATGCAGGCAATGCCATATATATATATATATATATATATATATATATATATATATATATATATATATATATATATATATATATATATATATATATATCTTAGAGTCCTATCCTGATACATGAAGTTGATTGTAACTAGCTATATGAGCACGCAATCCCATGTATGGAGCCCTATCTTTATACATTATATCTCATACAGTTCAGTTCCTTTCTTATCTCTGGTAACTCAACCGGGTCGTAGAATGCGATATTTTACCAATGTTTTACCGGTTCGTTTCCGTATACAAGTCACGCGCTAGCGCATGGAGTTGCATATTGCTAACCTGTTTACCCTCACAAAACGATCGATGCTCATTTTTGTGTAATAAATAAACACAGCACGGTTCGGAACTGTCAAATGGTAATTTATTTAATGGTTTAGTCACCATCCAATGGTATATGGACCTCAGATTCGCTTCAGTTCAGATATCCTTTCTTCTATGGTGATTGACCGTCCATAGACTCCCATAAAGGCCTTAACACCCTACAGTATTTGTTAAATACGGAGCTGACTGAAACTCCAGATATGGCATACAATCCCATATATGAAGTATATATGGAATACAATCCCATACACGAAGTCTATATGGAATGCGATCCCATATAAGGAGTCTATATGGAATACAATCCCATATATGGAGTCTATATGGCATAAAATCCCATATATGGAGTCTACATGGAATACAATCTCATATATGAAGTCTATAAGGAATACAATCCCATATATGAAGTCTATATGGAATACAATCCTATATATGAAGTCTATATGGAATACAATCGCATATATGGAGTCTATATGAAATACAATCTCAAATATGGAGTCTATATGGAATTCAATCCCATATATGTAGTCTATCTGTGCGTGAGTGAAACTTACATGAAAAGTTTATATTTGGGAGTGTTACTCCATACACAAATACACACACAATATATATATATATATATATATATATATATATATATATATATATATATATATATATATATATATATATATATATATTATATATATAATATATATATATATATATATATATATATATATATATATATATATATATATATATATATATATATAGAGAGAGAGAGAGAGAGAGAGAGAGAGAGAGAGAGAGAGAGAGAGAGAGATTGGTTTTAATCACCTTATAGCATTAGCTTCAAATGTAGACTATTGAAACAAGTTAAAGTGAGCATACAAGTCGAAGAGAGCAAACAAGTTGAAGTGAGTAAGCAAAAATCAACTCAGAAAAGAAAATTAGCAATGCTAAGTAGCTTATACTTAAATAACCCGCCTTAACGCATAGTTTTCAGGAATCAGTGATTTGCCTCTGCCTCGGCTGTTTTTGTTTAGTTTTCTTGTTTTTATTGAGGCGGGTTGATGGGTCGGTTTGATTTATTAAAATACTTGAAGTGATTGTTGCAGCTGGTTGAGACATGATGCCACTGACATGACATGACATTTCAATGACATGTTATATTATTGCACTGTTGTCCAGTTAAGTTCTAAGACATAAAGCCACTGCCAAAATCAGCTTTAAGTTTGTCACGTGCAACTGACGTAGGATGGTGCGATTGATATTTTATACCTGTTTCAATGAACCCATGTATTTACATATTTACCAGTGCAACAGTTAAGTTGCCTAGCTGCGGAAATTAAGACTCTGCCCTAGTGGTAAAACGAACCGTATAGACAGTGGCGGCGCGATAGTTCGAGGCGACCGTGGTGAATGTTCCTTAGTGGCATCCGTACCGAGGCGATCGTGGTGAATGTTCCTTAGTGGCACCCGTACCGAGGCGATCGTGGTGAATGTTCCTTAGTGGCATCCGTACCGAGGCGATCGTGGTGAATGTTCCTTAGTGGCATCCGTACCGAGAAGCCCGTGGGGAATTTTCCTTAGTGGCATCCGTACCGAGAAGCCCGTGGGGAATGTTCCTTAGTGGCATCCGTACCGAGAAGCCCGTGGGGAATTTTCCTTAGTGGCATCCGTACCGAAAAGTCCGGGGCTAATGTTCTTTAGTGGCGCCCATAATTGGCTATTGAGCAGTTGTTGTCACTTGCCAACCTCTCTTCCCCCACCTCCTCCTCCCTCCATGTACGTTTTGTGAAGAAGTGTCCCCGTTAGACTAAGATGAAGGTAAAATACTATGAAAATCTCAGCTGCTCCCCACCCCAGCAAACGACGGCGCCCCTTTGCCTGGTGTCGGGGGCAATTGCACCCCCTTCCAATGCCGCCAATCCCCTTTCATGCCGCCACTGCGTGTATAACTTTATTTACCAGCTCATTACGAATTGAGACATGGACATCTGCAGGGGAAGGGGAGGGGAAAAGGGCCCCGGAAAAATTCCTGCGGACTACAATGAATGTAGAGCAAATATATTATACTGTTAAATACGGTAATTCATACTGCGTTGGCTGTGTCTTCAATGGAAAACTTTCTTTACGTAAATATTCAATACGAACTTCTATAGAATGTTGTGTAGTCTATGGATTAGAAGAATTCCTGTATCAATGGGTTGATATAGACGGTTAGGATGTTAGCACAGCAGAATTTCATTAACGGAAATGGCTTTTATCTGTTTTTTCCCCACATGTCTTCCGTTCAAAAGGTGACACTGCATAATATACCTCATACCTGAAGATAAAAGTACCCACCCGGAAGGACTGAAATTTACCTGCTCAGGTGTGTCGGCCAAGATACATAGAAATCAATTATTTGAAGAAATCAAACCATCCGTTTATTCTTACTCACCATAAATAAACGAAAACACACACATCGAAAAGATAAAAAAAGGATAAAACTGGGTTTAATAGAGATATTCAAGTTAGTTTGGATGCTTTGAAGAATGTTTTCCAATAATCAAAGTACTTCAACAAATCTAGTTAATATATAATCCTAGATTAGAGCCAGAAAATTTGACGCCGATCAGTTGCGAAAAAAAAAATCACCTTTAAAAATCCAAACTGTCACCGTAGGAATAACTTCAATAATAGTATGTCTGGTGGGGAAAAGTTAGCAGTTGTAGCTAGAGTTAGAAAGGCAGTAGTTCTGTCAAAGTCAAAGAACGGACACTTCACTCTTATGTTAATTTGACACTGATGAAATCTGCAAATGCTAACACGCATGACATGAACATATAATAATACCGCTGTGCTCTAGACGCCGAAACTTCTCTGTAAAGCAAAATAAATATCAAAGATGAAAATAAAGCCAACATTTCAAAAAATAAAAACAAAATGAGTTTGTAAAAAATATTTCATATTTATGTGATAATTGTCATGGCTGTATTTAGGTCAGTCGTCGTCTTATCCCACTGTTACAACGCATACTTGTAATTTGTTTAAAGTGGATTATATTAAATGTTAGTTATCTGAGTTTTATCAGATCATTAATTTTTCTTTGTGTCTTTTCTTTGATTTTGCTTGTTTCTTTCATTTTCCTGAGATTCAAGTATACCAATGGTGGGCAAAATACGAGGCACCGTAGCGGACAAATACTGGTGCAATCAGAATGCTGCCGTTGAAATTTTACTGTCATTATGTCCAGAATTCTAATTTCACGTGTTATATCAAAAATGCTCGTCCTTAAAGTTCCATTTTCTAGGTCGAGATTTTAGATTGTATCTGTTGAATTACACAGCGGTGATTGGACATTTTATTGTGTTTGTCAGAATTGTTATTTTGATATGGTGAAATGATGTGTGTGTGTTAAAAGTAACATTACACAATGTCCACTTTAACAATTCAAAATAATATCAATTATTAAGATACATCATTCGTGTATTCAATTATGAGGCGCCATTACATTTCATGCAGTTACAGTTTGAAAGTTACCATTCACAGGTCGAGAATTACTATGAATTTATTGCTAGAGGTCGCTCTCGTAAACGGACAGGGTTATTTTTAAACAAGGAGGCTGCTTCCCGTTGCTGTGAAATTCAACCGATGAATAAATACTCGCCATGTGAAATGAACTTTCATCCCAAACAGTTGCATACAACATATGAATTAGGGATTCTCGACATATGATATTGGAATTTCAACCACCGCTGTGTAATTCAAAATATACACTGTAAAACTTCGACATAGGAAATAGAACTTTAAACCACCACTGTATAAGTCGACATATAAAATCTAAAATCTCGATCTAGAAAATGGAACTTGAAGGACATGCAATTTGATCTACCACGTGATATTGGATTTCTCGACATACGACATCGAAATTTCAACAGCAACTTTCTCATTGGACCACCTTTTGTCCGCTACGGCGCCTCATACTTTACAACGATAAAATGAAGATAATCTTAGTTGCTCTAAGATTCTCTGTTGGAGACTTGTTGTTTTTTTTTTTTGTGATGTTCAAATCAGCTGTATATATATCTATCGACCCCATAAGGGTCTATTATTCCGGGAATGGAATGCCTTCGGATTATTGATTTCTTATATAATAAAATGATACACTCGGGTCTCGTCTAAAGCAGTATAGTCACAACTTCAACTGACCTTTATTAAAGACTCAAGCGTGTACGTAACTTTGGAAACTTAATCCCATATAAGTAAAGTAGCTTAAGAAATTTAATCCCATCTGAGTAAATCTGTTTTATTGAAGGCCTGCATTGAGAAAATCACTTTCAGAAAAGCATCCCATGCTACAATTTTGCATTGTCGGTCTTGTTAATTCCTTAACTCTATGGTAGCAGACATTTAAATTATTTCTATTGTGCTATATTCTCAAATTTAGCTTCAAGAAAATGAATATATTAACAATGGACCCAACAACTCATGGGATGTATTCAAACAGATGAAACAAACTTACCTTGACATCCTGACCTTTGACCTTTAACTTCTTTATCTGAATAAAAATTAAATTTGTCTGAAAGCTAGGAATAAAGTAATGTAAAATATGCTGCAGCAAAAATGAATTACTCAGAAAGCACAAGAAAAACTTCACAGGATAAAGACTGTTAAGTGATTTATCATTTGTCATATGATTCCACGCTTTTAGAAAGATCATAGGTTCGTATTCCTTTTTTCTCCAAGCTTCTGAGTTATAAATATATCAGATATATATATATATATATATATATATATATATATATATATATATATATATATATATATATATATATATATATATATATATATATATATATATATATATATATATATATATATATATATATCATTACTGCTTCGGATTATGTTGTGATTTCTTTTTGTCGTTAGGCTCTTTGAATAGATTTTTACCGTCGATTTATTTCTACTATGTTTCATTCAAGCAATGAAGTCGTAGAGATCATGTCTCATTCAATATACACATACAAGCACATCGTCTAGATCATCTACGATTAAAGGTACACAGGCAAACAAGTCGTCTAGATCATGTCTCATTCAAGATACATAGGCAAACAAATCGTCTAGATCATGTCTCATTCAAGATACATAGGCAAACATGTATAGATTATGTTCCATTAAAATACACAGACAAACAAGTCGTCTGAATCATGTCTGATTTAAAATACACATAGCAAACAAGTCGTCTAGATCATGTCTCATTCAAGATATATAGGCAAACAAGTATAGATCATGCTCCATTGAAAATACACAGACAAGTCAATCGTCTAGATCTTGTCTCATTCAAAATACACAGGCAAACATGTCGTCTGAATCATGTCTAATTCAAAATACACTTGGCAAACAAGTCGTATAGATCTTGTCTCATTCAAGATACACTGGCAACCCAGTCGTTCAGTTTTGAATTCAAGGTGTGATCTTGATTTAATGACCAAATAAATGTTTATACTTGTCGTGCAATAAATATGCATATAATGAATAGATAGGAAACATTGAAATGTATACAATAACCCAATCTGATTAAATTCAAAATCTACCTATAATATAGGCAGATGTCCATTATGTCGATGATATCCGTTTTAATCATATTGACAATAAATAAATGTAAACAGATAAAACGGAATACGTAGATATAGTTCATTTTTAATGGATATTTTATTTCCATATTTAAAGAAAAAAGTATAACATATTTAAAGTACCGTTTTAAAAGCTTTTCTTTTCATTCGATCCACACTGATAACCGTTAAAGAGAGGCAATTTATTTATTAACAACGTTTATTAAGATCTTGTGGGCTGTCTTTGAGAAGTTTTCACAGTTTTGACAGTATCACTCAATTCTCATATGCTGTAAAATCTTTAAGTTTTAAACACACCATTCTTGAATTGATAGTCAGTGAAAATTTACCAAATATACGAATTAAATTTTTTCAGAAGTAGATATATGAATAATTTACCTTATTTTATGTGACTAAGAGTATCGGCTGACTATTTACCTCATCGATTTCTCTGTTGATGAACTCTTCTTTCATATTCCTGCACCCAAAGTCTAGATCACGCACTCCTGGAAATAAATACAAGCTAATGTTGAAGCTTAAGCATGAACACTATAAAGCAAATGTTTTGTTTTTTACTTTGCATTTTTCATTAAGGAATACAATAAATATAAATATATAAACATTATACCAATACATAAACATACCTACAAACAGATATAAGTGTGTATAGTCATGCGCTTTGTAGCAATATCTACCATATGCACGAGGTGGGGGTTGGGGTGGTGCATATTTATTACAATATTTTGGGATCCTTATATAGCTGCTAATCACCAATATAACTGTGACATTCCATTTTTAATTTGCCAAGCAATAAAGGCGACCTAATTTCATCACATGTACACAAACTGATTACGACACGAATATCTTGTTACAAACAGTGTTCTAATAACTTGCTTTGCTTTACATGACATTTAAGGACTCGTCACAATGAGACGGTGTTGATGTTAATTGTACATGGACAAAACCCATACAATTCTTATAGCCATGCATTTGCGTTGATGTTATCCGCACGCGGTACTTAATGTAATATATTGATAACGGATTATATACTGTTTTATTAGTTTACCCGTATCAGATATCCAGTAGTAAGCGTTAGTACTAGGCATTGCCGTTATATATAATACATGTACAGTAATCCCTCACTCTACGATCCCTCGGTATATCGTTTCCTTTCTTACAGTCAATATATGAACGGATAGCGGTTGAAGGTTTTTCTACCTGATTAAAATCAGATCTCTACTCTTCACCTAAGACAGCAGAGGTCTGATTTTAATTAGATTGAAGGTTTTTAATCGTTGCAATGTAAAATGAAAATTTTAAGATCACTCCATTTCTGTGTTAAAAATTGTAAAAGATTTCGCAAACATAAAATTACCCACTTTCGAAAGTCTTTAAAAATCCATCAAGTTACGAATTCCACCATAATTCGAAGAAATATTGATGAAACGTCCAAACCTCGATGTTTGACATCTGAATCAAGGTCAAAGAAGGACAGACATGCTTATAAATAAACCCGCATTCTACAAAGCAATCGAAAGCTTTAAAAGCCTACTGTCTCCTGTATGTCAACAGTAGAGTGTAAATAAACATTTAGTCCACTTAGAATCCCGCTAATGGAGCAGGAATATCAAAGAGAACTTGGGTCAACTAAGTATTAAAATATTTGAAGCAAATG
The DNA here is from genome assembly GCA_028554795.2 of Sinohyriopsis cumingii. NCBI lineage: Eukaryota > Metazoa > Mollusca > Bivalvia > Unionida > Unionidae > Sinohyriopsis > Sinohyriopsis cumingii. The sequence goes on along the minus strand of CM068831.1, from coordinate 109,085,974 downwards.
AGAAAATTTTCATTCCACCGTGTCAACATGATGGCACTGTCATATTAGACAATCGATTTAAGGCGGATTTGTTCAACAAGAATTTCATTCACCATTAATTACTTGGATGATGGTGTCATTCTACCAGTCTTTACTCCTCATGGTACGACCCCTACTCGGAGCCATGTTACTATTTCAGCCGACAACGTGAAGAATGTGTGTATTATGTCTTTGAAGACAAATAATTCTTCAGGCCCCCATCCGATCAGTCTGAAATTCCTCAAACACGGAAAATATGAATTGGTTCATTTACTCTCCAAAATTATTTTAACAAATCTCTTTACGGGTATCTGAGAGTTGGAATATGGTCAATATTGTATCAATACATAACAATTCATCGATTTATTTCATTATTTAATGTCATACGGAAAGGGTTGGAACTAATCATAGTCATATTTAAAAGGACGTTTAACTTCTTGACAAAACCAAATTAATAACCAAGTTACAATCTTGATTCCTTCCTGAAGATTCAACTCTCTTTTAACTGACACATCTATATAACGGACTATGTGATGCCCTTGTCGAAAGTAAATAAACTCGAGTGATTTTCGTTGACATAAGGCCTTTGAGTGTGACATAAGACTTTTAGACTGAGTGTGGCACAAGGAGCTTGGTTCCAAATTGTCAGAGCACGTACGACTGGTGAGAGTTTAGACTGATTTCGTTACTATAGGCAACACTACACGTCATATGCGGACAATAGTCACACAGGAATCACATCGGGGTTGAGATTTTCTCACGGAAGTATCGTTGTCCCTTACTCTTTCACGTTAAATGTCTAGACAGCGGAATACATAGCTAATGTTAGGGTCAGATGAAAACTTCGTCAGAAATCCTTCTTACAGTCTTCTCACTAGGTATAAACCACTTTATTTTTTATGGGGAGCATGATTTTCTTTCCAACCTAGGATATCTTTTAATCAAAAGAAATATAGATACAACTAGTTATATTTTCCGCACAAAACAGTAAAAAGGTTTTTTAAGCTTTCTTGGGGGCTGGATTTTTTTAAAATCAAAGCCTTTGGCCACACACACACACACACACACACACACACACACACAAAGATCACAAAAAATGATAGGTCCCTTATTTGTTGGAATTAGCTCCCCAAAAACTTTTGATGACTCAGTTGTTTTCATCAGTTCAAAAGGCTATTTAGATGTCTATGTGTACCAGTCTAGTGGAAAAAAAGATTCACTCGTGTGTTGAACATAATGGTGTGGTTTAAACATGTTTCACTGCCAATAAGATCACAAATTTGTATAACAGACAAAAGAATTGGAAACAAAGATTTTCAACTCACAAATTTCTCTCCATTATTAACTTCACAAAATAATGAATCAGTATGCAGGAAAGCGTTGTGGTAAATGTCAAGACCCGTGACGTAAAAATATAATTAACAGAGATGGATGAAGGGCAGAGAAGAATGGAGTGATAGTTTTAGTTGTGATGCAATAGGATAATTCAACTATTGACATATGAATTTTTTTTAAATCATATGTTTGTGAATTTTTGTGGTAATTATATAATGATTTCACAGAACGTAGAATAATTACATGCATACTCGTATAAACAGTTAAATAATTTGGAACCTTTCACGCATATGAAAGAATATTCATGGGCTGATTTTCAGAAAAAAAAACTAATTATATCAATTATATTAACTGAACAAAAATTATCTTGATGTAAAATAAAAACAATGACTCTGCGAAAGAAAATACAGGCCCCGACCCTGGGATGGCCCCAAGCCCCAAAATAATTAAACGTCCCTAATGTAGTTTCCTTGAGATTCGTTGGGTGCATGACATTAATATAAAATCGTTGTGTCAAATAGAACGATTACTTTTATCCATTATCATTTTACTCCAAATCCTGTAATTATTTTTTGTAAAACCTTATTCCCCGGGTTGCCTAGTGGTCTAAAGCGCCCACCTTTATCGACCACTGCCATTTCATCTGTCTCGCGTGGGGTTTTCGTCTCGGGATAGGCCAATGTGGGTATGTGAGAAAGCTTGCAAGTTGGTTCCCGTGGATGGGTGGTTCTTCCCGCTGTTTTTCAGGGTTCATCTTCCAACAGGTAAATTGACCGCCATATAGAGCCTATCATGTACTGACAAATTTTGTTAAGCACACAACAATTACAGCAACTTATATGAACATTCACGTAAATAAATATTTTTTAAACTAACTCTGCCAGTGTTAAGATGCTTCATATAACACTTTCAACTTTCAAACAAGATAAAGACTGGATTCATAACAATTAAGTGGTATTCACTATAAATGCAAGATATTCCGCATTTATCCATGCCATCTTTTTAAATATAATAAATCATTCTTTACACCTTCCAATCGTTATCAAACGCAAATCCTTTTACGACCATGGTACCAAACGGCAAGCTTCCCTGTGATCTTTTAATCGGAGGGTTTATATCCATCAAATCCTTTTACGACCTTGGCACTAAACGGCAAGCTTCCCTGTGATCTTGTTAATCAGAGGGTTTATACCCATCGAATCCTAACAGTCTGCATTTATATCTTGAGACAATTGTTCTAAACTGTAACGAACGATTTGGTGCCATACCGAATCTTTCGTTAATAGGGGCATTCTTTCTGGCGAAAAGAATACGAATCAATTAAGAAAAATCGAAATTGCCGCACGTCCAAACTCAGTTTGTTCCATTCTTGTGTTTTTCAAGATTGAAAGCAACTTACAGCTGTATGCCGTGGCAGAAATACTCTAGTGAGTAAATGTATCTTCTAATTGATGTATACCGGTTTTACTACATGTCTTGTACTGACACAAATTGTGGGGATCCAACACAGGTGGACATTATCTGTATCCGACAACTTGTACATCCAAGATTGGGTGTAGTTCAGGATCACGGAACTTGTTCAAGTCTGCATTAACTCCTCCTCTCTACCCCCCCCCCCATATTTAAACGTGAAAGGCTGTCATTTAATAATAACAATGATTAAAGGAAATGTTATATTTCCTGTTAATTTCCTTGGTCTTTTACTTACTACATAGCTATACGGGACCGGAACTTTGCATAAATCGACCGTGTTATGAAAACATCGTAACAATTCCGCAAGTTATAATTATTTTAAGAATTATTTTAATAATGATGGAAGTATAATTTAACAAACGGAATATTATATATGATATCAAAAATAAGATCTAAACCAACATAGATTTGTAAATTCTGACAGACGTGCGTTTATAATTAGACACATTATGGCTTAACGTAACAGTACTAGTATCAGTAGAAGTAAACGCGGAATAATTATTTATGGATTACTGACATGATCCGAGGCAAAATGCTGATAATCTTAAGCCGATTTTGATGTTAAAGATAGAGTGAAGTGAAGTTCTAGTGTCACAGGGAAATCAGTGTAAAATGCTGGAATCTGAAGGAATATTGGATATATTGTATTAACCGGTAGCCGTCCTGAGTGTTACAATAAGTGTCAATACCAGAGCCATCAATGTCAGGAAAAAACTAAGAATTGACAATAATGTTGGAGATGTGATGTATTGTATATGAGCACAATAAACATCAAATAAAGTGCGGTGAAGAAGTTTCGAAATCAACATTTCATGCACATGGTCATGACTACAGTTTTTATCGTCAAACGCAAAACCTGACAAGAAACTGAACTTGGATGAACCCTGGTAAGCCTTTGAACTTGAACGAAAATAGACACAAAGGTTCAGTCCTTATAGATTCCAGTGGTAACTTAGGATATCAGTTGTGATAATTTGAACGTGGCGGACAACATACATTCCATGGCTAGTGTTTGGTTTGGTGTTTTGAGGCACAGTAACACAAGTAGGTAGTAGGTTATTTAGTGCCGAGGCATTTGCAGTAGAGTGTCTTGCCCAAGGACACACCAAGGTGGCTGAGCCAGGCTGGTCCGATGGTTGGCGTAAAAGTAACACAATTAAGGAAATAGAGCTTACATTAGATACTGGAATACCAGCTCAAATAAAGAATATGAATTTGAAGATTTACGTTTAAAATGAAGAAATAAATGCAAACAAAGATAAAGCGATAAAACAATGCTCCCACGTCTGTAATGTAAATTTATTTTGTAATCACAACATCACAACATCTGTATTTTTTTTTTTACAATGGACAAAGGATGCAAAATCAGTAGCCAAAATAGACTATTTCGTCATATTAAGTAGCCTTTTAAAATTACTGCCCACTGGCAATTTTGGATATCACAAATTCAGGTTAACAACCAAGAAGTGAGTCGCGCTGAACGATCAGAGCTTGAGAAGAGTTCAAAGAATATATATTATTTTAATACTGAATGTCCTGCCCAGGATTCGGAATCATCCTGAAGAAAGAAAAAAAAAAACAGAACAAAAACCACATCTGCCATAAGTCTGAAAAAAGTATGTGATGAAGTATCATTCCATTGGCGAGCAAGAAACGATAAAGATATAAGCACCATTTGTAAAAGAAAGATAAGCCTACTTTCTACCTTGTCTTACTAAATTCAATCGCGGAAATGATGATTCATAAAAGCAAATAGGATGGATTATTACCTATGAACGAAAGATTTAAATAATGCTAGTTTTCGAAAGAAAATTATTCCTTTGTTACCTTGATGAGATGTGTCTTCGAGGACAGAGTAACATTTTTTAACGCAGTGCCTTATTCTTATTCACTCTTTGACGAATACATTTGAAGATGATACTTACAGTTTTTGTGGTAGATGAATGTTATATTGTTTCCATGACGGATGCACCTTTGTAGATGTATGGTATGCAGTCGTCCATTCATGTACACGGGCTCTTATCATTAACTGTACATAAATAAAATCCAAAAAGATGGAAGCTTGAATATTTTATATGATCGCCTCATTCGAGTTTACAGCTGTCACATGCCATAAATCTCTCCATACCGACAGTCGTTAACTCCGAGATTGCAAATATTGATTTTGGGGATCCGTATTACCTTAGTTGTGAGAATGTGAGAAACGGTACCATTAGTTTCTACACCACATAGATAAAGCACCTGATAAAGATCAACCTGTGTGTCTTTGACGGACCCGAAATTAGACACGATCTTCACCGGTATTACCGTTTATCCCCATGCATACAACTCTCATACAACCTCGAACTGCACAGACCATGATATGTAGCCTCATAGTGCGCCAAAAGATTACGGTTATGAAATCATTGGTAGGAGAAACGTAAACGACTAATAACGCATTATGCTGAAGTAAATCTGCGTCGCCGTTCGTAGCACGATGCTCGTTGAACACGTGCTAATACGATACATATGTTTTATCAGTCAAAGGACTTAAAGTCATTGAAGGTTTGTACAAGATTACAGTTTTCGACTCAGTTGTTTGCTATTGACCTTGAAAATTGGACTGGTTATGTACATCAGGCTTAACTGGAAGACCGTGTACCTGTCTTGATTAGAGGGATTGCAGTTGAAGCAATCTGCACCTTTTGCTCTGAAAAAGAAGCTGCTAAATCATACACATCTGCCGATTGGAATACCAGAGTTATTGAAAAGGTCTTTAGAATATCATGCACACAATAAACGTATCAAGGATAGCTTTAACGTGTAGAGACTGAAAAATTGCAAAGCAATCGTAAATGTGATGTGCGATAAAGAGATTGGCGACAGAAGACTGAGCTAAAAGTTACACTTCGAAAAGAAATGAACTGACGGAAAAACGGAAAAAGGTAAATCATTGTATGGATATAATGATTAGATGGGTGGACAGATCGATGCTTTTTGTCAAGAGATAAGGAGAGAGCGGTTGGAATAATCAATGAAAGAAAGAAAAGGAAGGAGAAATATACATGCATGTTGATCTTTTCAGACGCAAATCATTAATAAAACTACTGCATTTAACTATAATAATGTCACAACCCCATCCGCGTTCATTCCCTCTATGATGTCACGCTTCGCATCCTCGTTTACATTTCGCGTAATAAGTCAATAAATGAATAAATAGATAAATAAATAAATAAAGTACAAGCGGAGTTAATACCATTCGTACACGTGAAATTATGATCGCATCAAATCAGTCTTGTTAAGAGTTCATGCTAACTTGAAAAGAATTATAAAAAAATAAGTGCTCAGTGGACCAATCAAGAGATATTCATGAGAAAACTGTTTGAAAGGGTTTAGCTAGGGTTAGGTATCTCTAGTTTACATTGTAAAAATCTGGTGCTCTTTGTCAACTACTATGCTTTGCGTAAGTTTTCTATTGAAACCCAAAACATTTCCTGAATCTGCTTCCGCACCGTACTCTTACAATTAAAAAGCCCTCGTTTATTTTGTGCGTTTATGATCATTTCTTTCGTGTGCACAATGAGCTGTATCATGACTACGAATTATTTTTCTCTCTTTCTCTTTCTCTTTAAATTATTTTCTGCCATAATTTATTTGTCTTTACATAATTATAATATCACGTTCTCTGTCCTATCTTACAAACGTAACTTCTGTTTTATTAGTTAGTCAGAACTACTGTTTATGCTGTTTGTCTCGCGTGTGTATTTGTATGTGTGTGTGCGTGTGAGAGAGAGAGATCGAGATCTTGTTGCATTCACTTTTTAAATATGCGTAAATTTTGTTCCGTGTGAACCTCAAACGTGCGGTCATTGTCCTTGACTATTTTTTGTCTTTTTTCTCACCAGCTTGGAAGAAATCGACAAAGAATATAAGACAGTCTAGCAATGATAACGTAATTTCCTTTTAACTCAGAGTCAACATTCAGAAAAAGTTCCTTGAGAAAGATCACGACTCCTGCCAGCAAGATGCCTATGAAATAGGCCATTCCAGCGACTAGTGATCCAAATGCAATAGATGCCGAATTCCACTCACATAATGGATATAAAATTGTGCGATTATGCTGTTGAACAACAGACGTGAAACAATGGAATCTTGCTCTTTTTTAATAACCGACAATCCAATTTAAATCGTGCAGATCAGATAACAGACGTGAAATGCTTAAGAAATGATACCAAACACGTCACTTCTTCCCGTCTGCTGGAGAACGACGTCGGAGAGTCTTAGTTCCATGCAGTCGAGAAAGTTATGTTGTCTAAACGCCGACCTATCATACCACACTAGACTGAAGGATTTGCTTTCCAACCATAATTTTTATTTCATCCTTTTATACCAAGATACTTTTTTTCAACTAATAAGACGGATAATATCCCCCCCCCCCCCATCAAAGCAAGAATATCTTGTTTAGCAATTTGGGAGTCTGAGCTTAAAAAATTAACAAAACTAGTTTCTCAGCCCCCACCCCATTGAAAAGTAAATGGTTGATCCTATATTGCTGGTTCAAATGTCCCAAGTGAACCTCAGCTCTACAGCTGGAAGATATACAACATCGTACAGAAGGAAAAAACATCTCGACAAATCATCATGATACGGGGCTATTCTATACACGTACTACTAGCTAAAAGCTTGCATTTAAGTTGATAAAGGAAAGTGAGATTTTTTTGTAATTTGAGGGAGACATCTGATACAAGTAAATGCATTCGCAAAAAAAGTGGACGATCAAGATTTATAAAGATAAATAATTAGGTAGGAAAAAGTGTCTTTCTTTATTGAGTGCTGCTGGGTAATCTAAAAAAGAGAAATAAAGAAATTATTTTGCCTTTTAATTATTTAATTTTTTATGTGAAAATATAAGAAAAGTGTAAGTAGTGTAGTGTGGCACCCTAGCCTCAGTGGAAAATCCAGTGTAAAAGGTGTCACGGCACTCTAACCTCAATATGTATAGCCTCTGTTGGAATTAGCATTACAGCCCCCCCCCCCCTCCGGGCTTGTTTAGCCTCAAGACTTTGAAGCACATCCTGGACCACTATAACCTCAAGGGAAATGAAACACGAGGACTATTGGATTTGTATAGAGACAAGGGAACTATAGCGTCTGACGTCACGGTAGGGGAGATTGGTAACAATGTAGCGACTAGGGAATTTGACGTCACAGTACTGAGCAAAGGAGTAGGACTTAGTTTTATATAACGTAGACAAGACACAAACACTGATACAACATTTTTAAAAAATTGGGGAGGGTTAGGCAAGAAAGTCAATTTCTTTTCGAGGCAAAGGAGTGGCCCTGAAAAGGGCCTTTGGGTTTATGTTAACATTATTACGTTAACATAGATGGCATCATATAGGTCTCCTTCTTTTCCTCAAACTTTGTCTGACTTCTGGTCCGTAAATCAAAATCCTCTTTAAACAGCCTTGCCTCTCCACATAAATTCTTCTTTTCCAAACGCTTTTATCCGTCATCCTGACAATGGTCCACGACGATCTGACATACATGGGTAAGACCGTACGGAACATCATTGAAGATAAGAGAGTAGAGGATTCTACGTTGGTCCACATCTTTGTGACGAGAACAACTGCGGTTATTTATAGGGGAAGGGAGGATCGAAAGGGATCGAGTTCATTCACCAACCCAAACACGCGTTACAAAATACAGTCACCACACGGAGTCAGTCGTCCAATCCGAAGAGAGCAGTCTGTGACGTCACATTCCCTATACAGAGACGCTAGCGTCTGTGCGCATTCAATCCATGCGACACCGTTTTCAAACATGACGGAAACTAAGAAGACGATGAACTGGGGTGCACCGGCTGTGGAGACGAAAAGCGATGCAATAGCAGGGACTACCCAAGTAAACACAGACCTACTTCCAGAAGAGGTTAATTTTAACTGGGATTTTAAGGATTTTCTTTCGCAAGAATTTGTTCCGGAACCAGTACCTTCACCACCTTCTCCTTCTTTACCACACGTGGAGAATTTTAAACAGAGACAGAAAGAGGAATTGGAGAAATTTATACATCAGCAAAAGGAAGCAGAACAAGCTTTTCTCATTCAGCAACAACAGCAAGAAAAAGAGGTAAGAAGGAAACAAGAAGAAGAAGCAGCAAAGAAACAAGGGTGTAAAAGTCAAACGGTCACGGTACTGTTAGACATTTTAGCAGAGTTAAGAAGTCTGAAGCAAATGTATCAGACTTCTTTATTACGACCGAAGAGAAAAAGACCTTCCCGAGCTAAACAACCCAACCCTGTGACTACGCCTGCCATACCACCCTTAGTGATTTCTACCAGATCATCATCGACAGTACGCAGTCCAGAAGTAGGCCTTGGCCGTGGCAAAGGCTTAAGACAGTTAAAGTTGACTTCTTCCTAAGTTTATTGTTTAAACAAAAAATACCCAAAATGCCATTTTCAGGGCCACCCATTTCTCTCGAAAAGAGATACTTTTTCAATTACCAACATCAATTAACACTCAAAAGCCCATTTTACTCCTATGGTACGTGTGAATGTATGAGTGCATGAGTGTAGGTTCTTATTCTAAAAACCAAAAACCAAGAGACACTTACGTTTTATGCCTGGTCTATTCTAGTACAAATTTTACAATCCAATTCACAGCACAACATAATACTTTAAAAAGTTCTTTGGCTTCGTCTGTGTCTGTCTTCACTCTCTCTGTTTGTTTTTAAAATTTCTTTACTTTCACAGTTTTTTCCTCCATTTCTTCCTCACTTTATCCGCTTCTTCTTTACTCTTCTTGTTTCTCTTTCTGCACGTGTCTGAGTTCTTCCTTGGGGGAGGGTACCTCTTCTTCCTCTCCAGAATCCCACTCTTCTTCTTCTTGCTCCTGTTGTTTCTTAGGGAAATCTGAAGAACAATGTTAACATGTATCTTGACATTTGTCTCTTCTAGCCCCTGTTTTGCTTTTTTGACGGTCTGGACACTCTGAAGACCAATGCTATTTCTTCTTACAGATATAGCAAGTATCTTGACTTTTATCTCGAAAGAAGGGGGAGTAGTCCGTCGGCTTGTCTGACGAAAATTTTCTGATGACCCCTCGCAAAGCTCTGATAAAAAGTTCAATCTGTGTAGGCTCTTACATCGTTCTGCTCGGTTTGAGAGTGAAATGAACAGTGGAAGGCAAGACACATACCCTTTATATATACGCTGGTCTGCCATGGATATAAAGTGACCTATGGTCTTTAACATATAGTCATTTCACTTTTCGCAGTCAAGATGAAACGATTTCATCAATTCGAGAAGAAAGAAGAAGAAGAAAGTAAGAGGCAGAAACATGATGTATCGCCTCGTACCATAGCTGAAGTCTTGGCACAAATTCATGCCAGTGATTTTGACATGAGTGAACAAGAATCCAGACCCAGCGATTCTACACTCAGTCAAAGTTCACCACCCTTAGTAAACCCTGAAAATTACTATCACATTCGAGAGACGGAAAAACGCTCCTCTAGAAAATTTAGAACCACGGCTTCCACTTACAGGGTGAAGTTTAAAGATTTCAAGATCGACGTACCACTGGAGAAAGCAGAGGGTTTCATCACCGAGGTGTGGGATTCTTTGTTAACCACAATGAAACACCAATGTCAAGCCACATAAGACGATCGCTTGTGACTTTCCATTCATCACGGTGGTGTGAAATCCCTTGTTTGGATCGAGTTTAGCAGTTCTGCAGAACTGAAACCTTTCAAAGTCATCGACAGATCAACCCGTGCAACAATTCAATGACCAGTTTGACATCACCGATGGTAAAGCAACACTGTCCATGACCCACGTTTATCTTCCTCAAGGGACAGGACGCAAAAACGTGTTATTGGTGGACGATCTTCGCAGCACCAAAACAAGCTTCGTCCGAATTCACAACCCTCAATACCAGATGTGTTTAGCCCGTGCCATCGTGGTGGGACGAACGTATGCCAACAAGAAAGACACGGTAGAATGGAAAAGAGCCTGGAAAACTACTCGACAATTGAACCGAGCCAAACAACGAAGTGAAGCAGAACTCCTGTTACAACAAGCTGGCCTGTCCAAGGACACACCCTGTGGCATTCCTGAAATGCAATAAATACAAGATGTCCTAGCTCCACGCTACACCTCGAAAGTGCACCCTCAAGAAGTGTGCGGGTCTCTGTTGTTTCGAGGCAAAGATTTTTAGGATGTAAAATACATTCACGTCTATCGTCATGAACATTTCGATACCATTTCTAGTATCACCGCATTCTTGGGATACAGTTGTTACTGTGAGAAATGTGACTATGTCTATAACAATCGAGAGCAATACAAACATTGTGGTTCGAAATGCTCAGGATGTTTGGCTTCTCAACCCTGTCTGGACAAAGGACAAGAACGAGTGCATTGCCCTGCTTGTCTGTGTACTTTTGTCAGCCCTGTCTGTTACCAACAACATCTAACAACGCAAGGTTCACAGCAGAAATTATGCTTGTCAACTCATGAGATTGTGTCCTACGTGTGGACGAGGCATACTTACCAATAATGTCAAGGCACACGTATGTTCAGGAAAGAAACGATGTCATATTTGTCATCTTTTTCGATTTCAAATGCATGCAAGAGACTGGCATTCACATTCCTAATTTCTGCGTGGCTCATCGAGCGTGCGAGAAGTGCATTCAAGAGCCTAACTTTAGTCATTGCCCTCACTGCACCAAGATTCTTGGAGGGCGTGAAAAAAATATTTCGGTGACCGAACACGCTAGCCGAATTCGCTCAATGGCTCTTAAACCCCATCGACGAGACGTGGAGCCAGAGGATATCGAACGTTACGGAGATTGTCATCGCTATGCCACGGTGATGGCTCACAATTTCTCGGGATACGATGGACAGTTTCTTCTCAGATACTATACGGAACATGGCACCGAACGTCCTAAAGTGACTTTGAACGGAGCCAAAATCATTTCCATGCAAGTGGGACAAATACAGTTTAAAGATTCGATTAGCTACTTGGCCATGCCTTTGAGTCGAATGACTAAAACGTTTGGAATGACAGAAATGGCCAAAGGTTACTTTCCACACTTTTTCAATACCAAAGCCAATAAACATGCCGTTCTACCCCATTTGCCTGAGGCTAACGACTACGACCCCGACAACATGCGTATCGAACAACGAGAAGCTTTCTACGCTTGGTACCAGGCTCAAGTCTCAGACCCTTTCGACTTTCAGGAAGAAATATTAAAGTATTGTCATTCCGACGTGGGCATTTTACGGCGTTGCTGTGGAAAATTTCGAGAACTGTTCATGGAACACGGAGGTGTCGATCCTTTGAAAGAAGCCTTAACCATTGCCAAAACGTGTTCCTTAGTGTACCGCCAACACTTCATGCCCAAAAACACCCTGGCTGTCATCAGTCCTCAAACGATCAACTTAGTCAAACGTCAATACTCGGTCAAAGCCATACGCTGGTTACATTACTTTTGCGACAAGGAAGACATCATAAAGCACGCCCGCAACGGAGGGGGCGAGAAGACCATCGGAATATATTCTTTAGATGGCTGAGACTTCGAAAACCCCAAGATCGTGTACGAGTTGAACGGTTGCTTATTTCACGGATGTCCTGTCTGATACCCTGAACGTGGCACTAAAAATCAGTTTTTACAACGAACCATGGACGACGTGTACCAGGCCACTTGTCAACGACGCTTGAAGTTAGAACAGCAAAGATATCAAGTGGTGGAAATGTGGGAACACGAGTACGATCACCGTTTGAAAACAAATCCCGAGTTTTATCGCATCGTGGAAAGTTACAAGTTGATGGACCCCCTGAAGCCGAAGGATAGTTCGTACGGTGGAAGCATAAATGCCACCTGTTTACTTTACCAACATGACAAAGAGAAAGGAGAAGAAATCAGATACTTGGACGTGTGCTCACTGTATCCATACGTGTGCAAATATTGTCGCTTTCCTGCAGGTCACCCACAATTGTTGACGAAATACATCAACCTGGACCACATTGGATAATACAAAGGCTTGATCAAATGCAATGTCTTGCCTCCCACCGACTTGTACCATCCCGTGTTCGGAATCAGCCAGTGTGGGTATGTGAGAAAGCTTGCCGGTAGCTTCTCGTGGGTCGGTGGTTCTTTCCAGGGTTTTCCTGTGTTCTTCCTCCACCATTAATACTGGCCGCCATGTACAGCCTATCGTGTGCTGAAAAATGGCGTTAAACCCCACAACAACAACAACCATCCCGTGTTACCTCACTATTGTCAAGGCAAACTGATCTTTCCCCTGTGCCGTACTTGTGCCGAAACGTGCTACCAAGACCAGTCTTGTCAGCACACCCAGGAAGAACATGCCTTGACGGGAACGTGGGTTAGCGTGGATTTGTTTAAAGCTCTGGACACAGGATACCAACAGTTAGAAGTGTACGAAATTTACCACTTTCCCAAAACACAACAATTCCACAAGGGTGACCCAACTCAGAAAGGCATTTTTCAGACTACATGGGTGCCTTTTTGAAACTGAAACAAGAAGCCAGTGGCTATCCTTCTTGGTGTCACACTCCCGAAGATGAAAAGACATTCAAAGAGAAGTACTTGGACCAGGAAGGGATCACTTTAGACCACATCGAGAAAAACGAAGGCAGGCGATCGTTTGCCAAAGTGATGTTAAATTGTTTGTGGGGCAAAATGGCGCAACGACCGTGTTTACCAAGACAGAATATTTGACAGAACCTTCCCGCTACTTCCAGATGATTCACGACAAAACCAAATACATGGAACTCGTGGACGTCGTTCGCTTCGCGAGGATTTGATGTTAGTCAATTACGAAGAAGGTCTGGACTTTGTACAAGCCGACGAATTTGGAAATGTCATCATAGCGGCTTACGTGACAGTCCATCCTCGCTTAAAATTGTACAAGCTTTATAACTGTTAGGGGATCGCGTCTTGTACTCTAACACGGACAGTTGCATTTACATCGATCGCCCGGGTCAACATGACCTTAACATCGAAGGAGACCGTTTAGGAGCCTGGACAGACGAACACCCCGACGAGAAGATTTTAAGTTTTGGTAGTGGTGGTCCTTAAAATTACGGCTACGAATACCGGGACAGACAAGGAGAAGTGCACGCCGAGTGTAAAGAGAAAGGACTGACTCTCAATTATCGCACTAGTCGAGTGGTAAACTTTGCGTATTGAAAGAAGCCTTGCAGTCTAGAGAGGATGAAAACATTAAATTGACCACCTACCAACCGCATAAGATTGTACGTTTACCCACTCACCAAATCGTCAGTCGACCCTTGGAAAAAGTCTATCAAATCGTGTACCAGATGCGAGTGAGGCTTCCCAATCACTTTACGTTACCGTACGGTGACATCGATATTGGTCAGCATATAAAAAGGGACAATGTGCAAGTTCGATAGTTCATTGTGACTACCAAGACCGTGCGAACAAGATGAATACTTTCAGAGAAACACAAAACAAGTTCGGACAGGCACAATTCAAGTTTGGGGCCTCTGAAGTGGAGTGCAATGCTGAGCCTTGCGATGTGAGCAATGCAGTGAAGCATCATGGGAACTTTGTTCTCACTACTACTACTACCACAACACCTATCATGGAAAGTGATGTTGTGCGTGTCAAACCTCACGGATGCGAAAGCGTCATCGTGGACACTTTACTGGTTTTCATTGTGGATGTCATCCGTCACGTCTACCACCCTACGGATGTCATTCAGCCCTGTCACCCTACCCTCATCGAGAACCTGTGAAAGACGAAATTTTCTTTCCCTGTGCGTTTGCCTGAATTCTGCGATTTTTGAAAATCGTCTTCAATCGTTCAAAGGAAAATGGCCTAAGTATCTGGGAGGACCAACCCCTCAAGAATTAGCCAGATCCGGATTTTTCTACTTGGGCGAAGGGGATAAATTAAAGTGCTTCAATCGCGGTCTGTCACTACACCAGTGGTAACAGCAAGATTCAGCCTACCTGGAACATGCTCGATGGTCTCCGAATTGTCACTACCTATCTTTAGTGGGACCAAGTCATTGAATTGACCTACGATGTCGTTGAAGAAACCAGATTGGCTATGAGTCAAATGTTGAACACCACTGAGACCAGTATTTAAACCCCATTTAAAAAAATGATACTGAATCATTACCAAACGAACTGCAAGAGAAGATCTACAAGGAAGATTGGCAGGGTCTTGCCGGAGCGAAATTCCAATGGGTGACTGTAGAACTTTTGTGTCGAGAAATTCACAAGAGGAAAGTGAAAGAAGTCAACAAATGTGTTAGATTTCTCTGGATCAAGGGTGCGTTCATCCTATTATTCCGCTTTAGACAGTTTACAATAGAAGATTTCATTGACATTCTTAGGCGTTACCCTGAATGTCAGTGGCTTGAAATTACTCACTATGTTGATTACTTTCGCTCTAGGTAAGATTGTAAATACAATAATACCGACTGATTTAATCATTGATACTTTACAGGAGAATATTCGTGGCTTCCCTGTGGAGTTGAGAGAACGCATTTACCGAGAACTGATCAAAATACAAGTGAAACGTAAAGAACAATTGTATCCGTTACGTCACCGATGTTTAAACCATTGGTACATGAAAGCTATAAAAAGACTGATTCAGTTGAAAGTGTTTCATTGGTCAGACATTCATCAACTACCCCTTGTTTCAAAGGATTGGTTTGTTATTGATGATTATATTTGCTACCAGGTAGACTTACTGCAACAAATTCCAGAGGATGAGTTAGAGAGTCACCAAAAGTTACACAATGTCACCTTAGTGGGAGAGGAAACTTCTGAACGAACTGTGATGTGCAAATTACTTACTAAACAATTTAGACTCGCTACTGGAGTAAAACCGTCTCTGACCAGACAGCACCTACTGTCTCCGACAAAAAGAGGGTATAAAAAGAGGTTGCCATGCCGCGGCTTTTATCAAAAGTGATTCAAAAAATTCCGTGGAAGGAACTCAGTGACACTATTCAAACCCTGGATGATTACCATCACTTATTACAACAACTGTTTCCGTTGAATTTGGGTCGACGTGTGGTGTGTGTCTTAGTGACTTGTTTTCTGGGATTTCGTTTACCAGCCGACTCCTTGTGGACTCTTTACGATCAGTACTTACCACCCATTCAAATATGAAAGTAGTGCCTTTAAATGGTCACGAGAGACTCATTTTGCTCAAAGCCTTGCGTTTTCATCTGGATACTTCTAGACCTCTACGGAAAATAAAGATTCGTCAACTTTTAGGTACCGAAGAGGTGTATGACGATGTGCGTGTAGCTTGAGACTTGCACCCCAATTGGACAGATGTACGTGACTGGAAAAAATGGGGTTTTGAGGCTTGGACCGAAGAAGTTGCCTATTATGCTCAAGAGCTGTGATCCTTCTATCCAACGTCCAAGGAAAAAAAGTCACTTTTCAACCTGTGTTAGTGACAGTACCAGAATACCCGTCATGGATATTCCCCCTGTAGAATCTGTGAGAACATTACACCCCGTCCATAGGACATCTTGGTTACCCAAAACATGTTGTACAGAGAATTGTTTCTATTCCACTTTGATCGTTTTAATGTGCATTTTATCGTTGTACTTAAGCATTTGGCTTTTATTTATTTTAGTCTTTCGTGTTTATTTTTGAAACATCAATAAACGTGAAAAGAAAAAAGTATAAAAACTCTTCTTTTCTGTTTTCGTGTCACAATTGACATTCCTGACAGTATGGCTACCTCTGCTGTCTCTGCTCCCTCTTCCTCCATTTTCAAAGTTATCGACGAACTCTTAGATCATGCCACTTGGGAGGCTTTGTATCTTCGCCATCCTTTTAACATGCTCATTGCTAGACCTAGCGGTTCAGGCAAAACCGAATTTGTCAAACGTTTGATTGAGCATAAACATCATTTGATCGATCGTCCACCTCAACGAATCGTGTGGTGTTACAAAGAGTGGCAATCGAAGTACAGCCTCTTGCAAGAAAGTCAAGGCGATTCCATCGTGTTTGTGGAAGGCATTCCTAACGAAGACGATGGAATCCTGTCTGACCCCCGTCATACCCATTTGCGCATTTTCGACGACATGTTAGGAGAAGACGAAGAAGGAATTAAACTTTGGTTTACACGCAAAGGGCATCACCGTAATGCCAGTGTCATTTACATCACTCAAAATTTGTTTCAACAAAGTAAAGCCCACAGAAAATAGCTTCTACTCGCAAGAGAGGCACTTCTGCCAGGACGCAACCTTACATTCCCAAACCACGACCTGCAACGACGGTGACCGCGTCTCCGGTAGCCTCAGGTTCGTCCACTTCTCCGTTAATGACACCATGGAAGCGCGTGTCTCCAAGAACTTCTCCTCCAGTGGCGACATTCTCCTCCTCTTTAACTGCAGTGGCAGCTATTCACAAAGTACCTGCTCCCAAAATCAAAGTCCAAGAGATCGGACATGTTACAGAGTTTACTGGATTTGTCCACGCAAGAACTGGCTAAATTTAGTCCCTTGCGAACCCCTTCACGACATGTGATGCCTGTCAGCGAATTTGTACATCCTCATTATTTGCCCGTCAGTAAGTCGTATTTTGACACTGTCAACATTGCTATAAAAGATCTTGGACAAAATATTCCATTCACCAAAAGAAAAGTCACGGTGAAACTCTATTTTCGAAAACGGTTCTCTAACGAGTTGTAAGTCATGTATCCAGTGTACCGAAGTATCGCTCGACAACGAGGACATGGTTTAGGAGATATGTTAAAATCGGCATTTTGTTCTGTGGCTCCAGTGTTGAAACCGATGGTGACACGAGGATTGCACGCTTTGAAGGATGCCCCACTGACGCAACGCAATGAATTTCTCCAAAATGCAATCATTGACAAACAAAACCCTAAAGAAGCTTTCTTGAGATCAGGCAAAAATGTCTTGTTGCAAACAGGCAAAGACATTTATGGCCGACGAGAAACTTCTATAAATGCCCTGAACGCTACGGAGTCAGGCATTCCTACTTCCCTGAAGAAACAGCAAGGACAAGGCAGAAAGAGACGACGAAGAAAACACCCCTTCAGAAGACTTCACAATTCTAAAGCTAGAAAGACAAAGAAAAGAAGAACTGCTCGAGACTTAGACGTTTCGATTATTAAATTATTGAGAAACATAAAATGATGCACCGAGAGTCTTGCGCCTGTTCCAAGTCGGAACTGGATCTGTATGCCATGCCACCCACCATGATGACGATGCAAGAATCCCAGTGTGTCGAATTTCATCCCGTCTCCACTTTGACGGATTCCGCTCCCATTGAGTTTGATATCAAAGGTCAGCCCGAAGATTACATTGATCTGAATAGCAGTTACCTGTACTTGAAAGTCAAAGTGATCAAAACGGACAACACTAATTCCGCAGACTTTGCTAGAGTAGCTCCTGTCAACATTTTCATGCATTCCTTGTTCAGCGAAGTGGATTGTACTTGAATAAGAAACTGGTCAGCAGCAGCATGGATACTTACCCTTATCGAGCGTACCTGGAAAATCTCTTGACGTACAGAAAAGAAGCCAAAAATACTCATCTGGATGATTGCGTGGTATGGAAACCTGACACAGCGGGTAAGAACACGTTTAACGACACAGTCCTGACAGCAGATGACGATCCTCACAAATTCTCCAAGGACGTAGTTTAGAACTGTTGCATCGTTTGCATTTGAACATCTGGTTACAAGAAAAGTATTTGCTGAACGGAGTGGATATCCGCCTGAGACTGAATCGTAGCAGTGCCGCTTTCCATTCATTCAGTCTGCAGCGAACATAGAAGGAGCAACGCAATGGAGCTGTCGACGGAAGTATTAATCCCTACACAGGCGTTGAGCGCTATCCAAGGCTTAGGTCTAAAGATAGCCTCCGGCTGGAATTTAAGAGTACAGGAAAACAGAACCACGCTCTTACTAATATGGGAGGACAAAGAAGTTAAAAGAATTAGGCCCGAAACTCGGCGTGGAGGGAAGAAATATATGCAACAGCAGCGGAAGCAAGTTATGCAGACCCAGCCAGTTGGCACACACACACCCCACCTCGAGACCACAAAAAACATCCAGCCAACAGCCATCTATTCCTAACAAAGAACCCACCCCGGAAAGAGTGGTGGAAGAACAAAGGGCCAATTATGTTAGAGAAGCAGTATGCCAAACACAATTATCGGAGGCGTTACGTTTTTCTCTCACTCCGATATTACAGGCGATCGCAGCTGAAAGATTAACCACAACAACAATAACAGCGAATGACACCATTACAGCGGATTTAGAATTACCAACCTCAACCGAAGAACAATTATCAGAACCAGAAGAGGAAATGAGAAGTACACAGAAATGGGGCTAGATCAGGCATTGTATGACGTCAATAAAGCAGGGCAGTTCTTAAGAGCTATACAATACGTTTCCTACAAATCTCTAGACACCTTCAAACCAAGACCTTCTCAATGGAGATTTGGGGTCAGAGTTCTCCCCCAATTCTGCAGACGTGCGAACACTGAATACCCCCTCAGTCAACTGGTAGACTCCGCTGCTTACATTGCCGCACATAAAGGCTACGCATTTCCTGACATTAAGAGTCAAGAGACGAGGAGTGTGGAAAGATCTTGAGGGCGAACGAGCGACGTGGCGCTTTCTAGCAGTAAAAAACAGCCCTTTTTAGAGCTCAAAAGATTGCCTATTATTAAATAGGGAACCATCTTTGGCTTGGTTTCCCTCCCTGACCAAACTTGATACATTGGAACACCGCAACAAACTTAACAACTTGTTAAACCTAACAGTGACACAACTTTCATATGTTGCTTAGACATATTAATTTAAATAGGACTATTACGGCCTTTTTATGTACACTATGTACTAATATTAGATAGATACGTTAGGAAGTAGAAAATTTAACAGACTTGTAAGATTTGAACTAATTGCATAGGGGGCTAACACACTATTGGTATTTTTTATCGTCCATTAGTAAAAACTGGACTTGATCTGAAATAAGTACGGGCTGGCGTTTTGGGGAGTACTTGACGTCCATGGCGGCTTACCGATCACCTTTTTCCTCCTTTGTCACGCTCGGACATTGTACACATGGCAGGATGTGGAACCATTTCCACCTGCCACACGCCCAGGTGTCCTAATGTGCCGTCATCGCTGCCGACCAATCGTAGCGGGCGTTACATACTGCTTGGGTTGACACCTGGGGCATTTCATCCAACTAAGAAACATGAGTGTGTGGTGTGACTATTCCCACTCATGTTTAAAGCCTTTCATTCAGGTTGTTAAGGACTAACTACAACCTGAGTGGCTCAATTAAAATGTACTCTGTGAGTACATAAAAGCCTGGGGGATGAGGCTCTCTTTCCTTCTGACATCGGAGTAATTAAAAATCACGCAATGCGTGAATAAAACAGTTATACATGCTCCACTGGAGCGAAAATCACTATAATTCAAGTAAGTTAAGTTAAGTCTGGCCATCCATTGTTGACTCATCCTCCTACGAACATGTGCTCAAGACTAGCCAAGTTGAATGAAGCCTACGTGAATTTGCATCGGGTGACACGAGTGTGTGATGAGACTATTCCCACTCATATTTAAAGCCTTTCAGTCAGGTTGTTAAGGACTAATTAGTCCTATACCTGAGTGGCTAAGTTTAAAAGTACTCTTTGAGTACATAAAAGCCTGGGGGATGATGCTCTTTTTCCTTCTGCCAGGAGTAATTAAAAATCACGCGGTGCATGAACAAACAAGTGATACATGCTCCAATGGAGCGAAAATCTCTATAGTTTAACTAAGCAAGCAAGTTTAGGTATCAGAGGATGTTTTCCTTCACGCCCATGCTTCAGTAATATATTGGGAAACGCTCGTCAGTCTGGCTAAAATCAGCAGTAGAGTCCCAAAACTGTTGAAACTCCAGATGCACCTGGAATACATCAGGCGCCTCCTGAATGAGAAGAAGGTAGGATGAAAGAGGAGGAGGAGCAGAGAAGGAAGAAAGAAGAAGAGGAAAAGAAGAGAGGGATCAGGTTTCACCCAATGGTGAGACCTGGGTGTAAGGTGAAACCTGAGGCGAGGACGCCTCCACAACCAGTTCCAGTACCACCGACACAACCAGCACAGAGACCTATCGCCTCACAAATAGAGATCAGACAACATCCCCGTATAAACAATAGGAGAAGGGAGGAAGTCTTCGCTATCCCTGAAAGTGAAGACTGGGATATTGAAGCGAATCAACCTCCTTCAGCACTCCCAATGACAAATATAAATTGGGAGAATGATTGGAGTAGACGTTGTGTCTGTGGTTCCAGGCCTAGAAGGTGTCATCACTGACAGGTGCATCTGGAGTTCCTGGAAAAACAGCTCTTTTCAGGGCTAACCAAAACTCTAGAAAAGAAACACTATTCAATTTGCCAATGTGTGAATGTGGAGTAGTGTAATCATAAACACTCACTCCTTTCCTGATGTAGATGTGTGCGTGTGTGTGTGTGTGTGTGTGTGTGTGTGTGTGTGTGTGTGTGTGTGTGTGTTTGTAAGCGCTCACGTACGTTTTTATGGATAGTAGATTATGGTTGATTTTGCTTCTCGGCGTGTGTAGATAGTAGATTTTGGGGTTTGTTTCTGCTTCTCGGCGTGTGTGGATAGTATAGTTTGGGTTCGATTTTGCTTCTCCCCGTGTGTGAAAAGTATATCTTGGGGTTTGTTTCTGCTTCTTGGCGTGTGTGGATAGTATAGTTTGGTTTTGATTTTGCTTCTCCCCGTGTGTGGATAGTAGATTTTGGTTATATAAATTTTTTGTCTCATTACGTTCGTGTGGACATTAAATAATATGAGAAGAGAAAAGTAAGGGATGTTTTCCTTCACGTCTGTGTTTTCCAGATAAAAATTCAGTGCGTCCGCCATTCTATTGAATAAGCGAAATTAGATGACAGCAGTATCAGACTTGATAAACAACTTGAGAGTTGGTATTGGATAGTGGATGGCTATTATGCAGTGGAGAGGCTTGAGAAGGAATGGAGGCATGCAGTTACAAAGACTTTGTCACAAGACAAGTAACTAACCTCTAACTAGCCATGGATCTTGTGAAAGAGATGATAGAGGACGGGGTGAAGAGAATATGATGCTTCATTAACCCACAGTATGTGAAAGTGGGTAACTTGAAAGAAGCCCTAGATATTGTAATGAGAGTGAGGTGCTTCTTAGAAGATATGATGGAATGGACAGAGTGGTCTTTTGTAAAATGGGGAATGGACCAGCTGAAGAAAGCAGAAGAAATTATGAGGAAAGTGCTGACAGAAGAAGTTAATAAGATTAAAGAAAGACGGGCAAAAGATTGGAAAGAAGAAGAGAATAGAAAGACAAAAGAAAGATTTGAAAGACTGAACAATAACTGGATCAAAGTCCAGGATAAGTTTAGAGCATTGGCCCATCCATACTGGAAGACAGAGTCGGAAAAGAAGAAGAAGAAACAAATATTGGGAAAGGTCAGGAGATGGATGAAGAAATGGAGGAAATAGAAGAAGAACCTAACCCTCCCAATTTTTAAAAAAATGTTGTATCAGTGTTTGTGTCTTGTCTGTGTTATATAAAACTAAGTCCCACTCCTTTGCTCAGTACTGTGACGTCACCTTCCCTAGTTGCAACATTGTTACCATTCTCCCCTACCGCGACGTCAGACGCTATCTCTCCCTTGTCCCAATACAACTCCAGTAGTCCCCCATGTTACATTTCCCTTGCTGCTATAGTGGCCCAGGGTGTACTTCAAAGTGTTGAGGCTAAACAAGCCCAGGGGGACCTGTGATGCTAATTCCCACTGAGGCTATAAATCTTGAGGCTAGAGTGCCGCGACACCTTTTACACTGGATTTTCCATTTAGGTTAGGGTGCCCCACTACACTACTAGTGTAGATTGCCTTGCACGTTACGGGTGAACTAAGGGAATAAAAAAATTGTATCGTCCTAAAAATACAATTCATTCTGCCTTACTCTTTTCTTTTAATTTTAGTAGTAAATTGCACTAATAATGGATAATGTTTCTTCTGGTGGTGATGTTATTAACTGATGCTTTACAAAGTGTACTCTGATACATAGCAGAAATTCTTACTCATCTTCGTTAGCCAAGGTTCCGATATGTTAACCCTATCTACACATTAGTGGATCGATCAGATATTTCAGTGCTTTGTCCTAGCGACATGTAATACATTTCATGAGTTGCATCCATTAGTATGTAATGCCAACTAACCAATAGTGTGTAACAACAGTGCATTGTACATCGAACGAAAATGGCGGAGGAAAGGACTTCAAAAATGACACTACGTAAGTTTAACATCCAAAATATGACTACTTACCAGAGAGAAGTCATAACAGGCAGTTTAAAATCAAAAATATGTCTGCTTACCAGAGAGAAGCCATAACAGGTGAATTTGAGTGGAAGCATCAATTTGTACAGACACGCACCGGCAGTGAAAAATTGTGGTGGCTTGCAGCTACATCCAATGAAATTCACAGACCCGGAGCACATAAATATTTTATCGATTCCCCAATGTGTAGATAGGGCTAACATATCGGAAGCTTAGCTAGCGAAGATGATTCTTGCCACACTGAAGCACTACCTGGTTGAACGAGTTATTTTAAAATAAATTAAACAGAAGACAGAGACCCATCTTTATCGTTGCTTGACTTCCCCGTAGTTCGTTACTGTTAAATTAGTCCTTTTGGAATCACCCACACCACCCAGATAATAGCTCCCCTATCTTTCCATCCATTCTAAATTCCTGTCTACCATCCATTCATCTTGAGCTGACACAAAGAGTGGTAGCATGTTACGTCTGATTCGTTTGAAACTCATTGATCCATTATTCTAATTAATGGTCTTCGCTTTATCCGGTTCTGATCATGAGGTGGTACGACTATGACGTGAAGTTACCCTTGAGATTTTATGTCAAAGAATCGTGCTGAGATTTACTGTTAAAATGTTAATTTTAAATGGCTGAATGTCAAAACTCAGTCTCGTAATTAAGTTTAGATACTGACGATCTCAAGGCCATGTGTTGTATTGCTCTTTTTATCAGCGAGAACCTCAGCCTCGAAGTCAGATAATTTTCATATTCTGCAAGTGGAACTTTTACGCTTCATGTTGCATGTTTTAATTCAATGATGTATGTGTATTGTACGTGTCACATTTTATTTGACGTTTTTGTGCTGAGCTCAAGTATAGTGCTCAAGTAAATTTCGATAATAGGAGGGCTGCCCACGAGCGTATGCAAACTATTTAATTTTTAAATTGTATTATACTTATACTCTACTGATAATCCTGACGTTTGATTTGCTAACACCCAGGTACTTACCGATGAGAACTCTAATTTTGATTCGAGTATAAGTTTGAGCAGACTATTTTTAATCAGTTGCGTCTTGACCAGTCAAGCGTCTGCGAGATAAAGATTTGTCTGCATCATTAGTTTTTTAAAATATTAAATACGATAAAATGGAAATAGTTGTTACATGGTATTTCATTGATTGGTGCTCTCGATTTGTCCATAGAATACTAAGAAGATAGTACAGGGAAGCAGAGAATCATTTTCCATTCAAACATTTATATCCATAAAACCTTTAAATGCACAAATACTCAGCATCTCAGCTAATACAGGGTTCACATAGATACTTTGTTAAGACTACCCAGACTTTATTCATACATAAATGGTTTATATCGAAATAAGTTCAAGATTAGTCCAAGATAAGTACTGTTACGTATATTTAATTTGTATTTTTGTTGGTGTTTTGTCTCCAAGATTATATGTTATGTATAATTGTATTTTGGACTTGACCTTGTCCAAAATCAAGTTTATTGTGTGCCTGACCAGTGACTTTTATTTTGAAAACAAATAATGCATAGCTAATATTTCTCTGTGAGTGTCGATTAAACATTATGATCATTATTAATGGAAGTAAACATGTTTTCTTAATAAAAGTCTAGGACATTTGAAATCCCCATGATGAACCTAGTCTACCTGAAGTTGGTCATGTTCTTTATTATACTTTTAGTAATAGACCTTTTTTTTGTTGACAACTTGGAATATTCAAGAAAGAGCCTTTGCCCCTCATCCTGTTTCTACGTTTCTGTCTTAGCATAATTTATAATAGTGTTTACTTGAGAAATTCCTCATTCTTGCATAGTACATATGAGGCAGAATCAGCTATATTATTGTGTTCAGTAATTCATTCGGGTGGAATTATTTTTATCTTACAATTTTTATTCATTGGAAATACAAAGTGCTCATCTATAATTTTCTTGGACTGGAACTTTATTTGGAAATTAATGTGAATTCAGACAAGAACAGTTTGGGATTATATTATTGTCATTCACCAAAATACTATTAGCATATCATCATAAGTAAGCCATTGGCACATTACCACTTTCAAGACTTCAGGTACTACATTAAACGTGGAACTTATTTGGAATACCACTGGAAAAATCAGTTGGAACAACTTTATACATTTGAACGTGTGATAACACTTTGGGATTGAATTCACAACACTGTAAGTTCTTGTTTAAATTTTCACCTTGCATTCTACAGAAATAAATTGTTTCGTGAATTTTAGAAAACTTTTTGGTTTTTAGTCTTTTTAGTTTCTTTGCATAAGACCATAGAGTGGTAACATTAGGTAAAAGTGAAAAAAAGCTGGGGGGTTACCTAACTAGCTATATATTACTGTATTTTACTACAATAAAGCTTTGCCCTTCATGAAACATATTGTTATAGTATTTCATCTATTTTCTACATCCAGATTTCATAGTATACGTTTTTTAAGAAGAAGAAAAAAAAAGAAAATCGCATGTCATTGTGCTTAAAATAAACGTGTATAAACTGTTTGTGTGTAAAATTAGAATAAAAGTATACTAAACGCAATGCATGTACCAAGAGACAAGTTTGAATTGTTTCTTAATTTCGCCAAGCAAACGTGTCCACATGAATTATTTCAGTTTGAAAGTAAGTTTCGCTAACATATTTGCAGTTAGTCTAAGATCTTAACATGACTGCATAGCAACAAATGTTGATCAAGACGACATATTAGTCTGTCTCATGCTATACCATTTACGGTATGTCGTAAAATGAGTTAATAATTTAAAAGTGTATTTCAAAGAAATTGTTTCTCGATCATTTTTTTTCTTCTGTAAATAAGGCTCATATCCAGAATTTCATACTTTGCAGAGGGTTTTCATTTTAAAGAAAACAATTTTCCACATTTGCCTCACTGGTTATCCTGGTTAAGATAACACGTAGTATATCATAGATATTGTTAAAATAACTTTAAATTCCCTTTATTTTGGTGTATGGGTGTAATTTAGATATTTAGCAGGGGTGGCCATAGCGCGGCTCGCGCAAGCACGGGGTGCGGCTCTTATGGCCTAAAATAATTGGATGTTGCTTTATATAAAAAAAAAATAATAGTTTATATCAAGTTCTAGACTGAACTTGTTCCAAATGCACACAACTTCGCCTTATATATGTCCTGCTTCCCAGATGCACAAAATGGCTCTAGAGGTGAACCTAAATAGTTTTATGTTAAGGTGGCTGGGTACAGTTTCTAAAATTGACCCCTGGCAAATTTATTAATTTAAGGCTAAGGTGTTACTTTTTCAGCTATTTTGGTATACTATTTAAAGATATGGATATATTTGTGAACTGGGTATTTTGGGCGTGTGTTGTTCTTGACATTGATGTCAGGCATGTACACCTTCCATAATCACTCTGCAGTGTGTTAATAGTGAAATACCAATAGTCGGCTAGGAAAACGAGCTAGCCTCCCATAGCAGTAAACATACGGGTTTGGGGCAAGTACAATATCTCAAAAGCGGCTTGGATGACAACTATTTTCAATTGCATCAGCCTGTTTAGTACACACTGTTTTGCAGAACTGTCATCTAGGAAAAGGGCTTGTGTCTGCACTGTAAGCATCACATTGTGTCAAAAATAACCATCGGATATGAAAATTGCAAGTAGAAAATTGGGGTTGGGGTGCAAAGCTTCTTTTGCTATGAGCTGCCATTGACTTCTTTGGTCAAGTAGATAATATTCTTATGATTTGTTTTAATATAGGTATCCAAACATATGGACCTTTTTGACCTCACTTGTGCATTTGATTTTTTATGATTTTATTTATGCTATGTCGCTGATTGCGGCATTAAATTTGTACATAAAACTGGCCCCAGCTCCCTCATATATTTGTAAGGAAATGGTTTATACTCATTTAATTGATGTCGTAAAACCGGCTGTAAACTGATCGTATATTTGTTTGTATACTTTTACCTTAAACGGGAGTGTTTATGTGTAATACATAATACTTTGCTATGTCAAATGCCTTACACTTTTGTAAAATTAGAACTCGACTTATTTGTTTTATTTATGACTTTTCGTGTGAAATGTATTCATATGTACATGTAGGTTCTTCGGACCCGAGGCATACATACCTGAAATACAGTATATGAACTGAACTAATTTCAATGCAGATTTCACGCGCATTGATTTTCTCACAGTGATTCTGACTAATTATTTGAACACAGTGATTCTGACTAATTATTTGAACACAGTGAATTGCGTCTAATTAAATGAGGCATTGCAGCTGCACGCTCAAAGGACACAAAACCACATCATAAACCAACTGAAACAAAGAAGTGATATTTAAAGAAATTATCAGCCGTTGGTTCAACTTTTTTAATTCAAAAACACACTTTATCTTCAAAAATCATAAATAAAATAATATTATAATGTACAATGTGCAAGTAATACATGCCTGCAATAGACTCACACAATAACGACTTCATTCTTTATGAACTACCTTAATTGATTATGCAGTGAAACAAACGTATTCAGACTTTCTATTTGTCCTCTTCTATGATCAAATATGAATAATATGGTGTTATAATGGATACGTAGATACACAAATTTAACCGCACTTCATGCAGATCGAGAAAATCTTACTGGTTCAATATCTCGAGCAATGATGTCGAATACAAAAAGAGAAGGACTCATACGAGGGTTCGAGGAAAACAACATAAAGACATTAACATATTTACAAATTAAAAACTAAGTTGACATAGGAAATGTAAGAAAATCTAATAAATCCGTGGTATTCTGTAAAACTAATATTTTCCATCGACTTCTTTCTTATTTGTATGCTAACTGCGTAAATTCAAACAAATGCGTAATATATGTTCTGATAAAAAGGAAAACCACTCAAAGCATTAACAACGTCAATACTGATATTCTTTCGAGGAGCTGCTTAGCTCTTTTGTGTGTTATTCTATGGGATTATGGTCTTGCATCTGATGAACGGCAAATATTTGTCATCGAATTTGTAACTGTCACTTCTTGGACGTACCTCGACGGAACCTGGAAAAAATGAAATTAATAATGAGTTCAATAAGTTCTATATTTTATTAGCTTTGATGATTTGTGGCGTATTTACATCTTATTACACATTTGTAAGATAAAAGTTGTGATACTGGTTTTGACCCACGATAACATACAGCAGTCTTGTAAAAATATGCACAGGTAAAAAATAGTTTAGTGATGGTGGTGGTGGAATTGGTGATGATATTTTGTGGCGGAAGTAATTATCTGGAGCGGAGGTTACTCTAATGCCTGAGCAAAACATAGGTTCGTAATATTTTTTAATGGAGGGGGGAAGGTAATTTTATATTATAGTCCTTCGGGATGTTCACTTTTTAATTTTGCTTGCTAGGAGGTCGGGGATGATGGTTTTCAAGTCTTAACCAGTATTACTTTCTTGTGGGGATAGGCTAAATACAATCTTGGTGTATGTTTGGGTAAATCTTGTTATGTAATTTTTCACTTTACAATATGCATCTCAGAGCATGTTTTTGTGTGTCCTTCGAGTTCGAATATGACATCTCTAACTGGTTTGGTTTCAGTGAGTATGTAAATGGCTGATCAAGCAACTTTGTGCTCTGAACTGTCTGTGTCACACTTGACTGGAGACACCGCTTGGTGTCGCTTGATCAGTAGAGGAGGCGTTATGGACGGCCTCTGCAGTTATCCTCAGTTCAAAGTCTTTTGTCCCAATATAGGTGTGAAGCGATCCTGTGAGACATCTTCTCAAGATTCATGGTCTATGTTGAAGTGTATCAAGGTTGACTTGATGGAATCTTTAAAGTGTTTATTCTGATCACCCTGAGATCTTTTTCCCTCCTTCACATTACCCTTGAATGTCTTCTTTGGTAGTTGCTTTTCTGACATACAGGTCATGTTGTATGCCCATCATATATGTGATTTCATTGGCTGCTTGAACTGCGTGCTCGTGTGAGAATATCAGTGTCTAGGATGATGTCATGTCGTCTTATTCTCATCAGTTTCCCCAGGGAGTCCATGAGAAAAAGGTTTAGCTTCTTGGCATGGCGTTTGTACATCATCTATATTGTGCATGCATAAAGCAGGGTCGGCAATGCATTAGCTAAGTAGACCTTCCGTTTTGTTTTCAGACTTATGTTTCTGGGCTCCCATTTTTTTGCACTAGGTTGCCAATAGCCACTTACTTTGGTAATTCTGGCGTAGATTTCATCGTAGATGTAGACTGACGGTGACACAAGTCAATTTGCCCACTGCCATGAGGTTTGGCAATTTACTGTGATGGCAGGCTCAACGTAGAGGTTTGTGTGTGTGTGTGTGTGTGTGTGATTTGGATCTTTAACGTAGCTGTAACACTTTTTCAGTCATATCGCGACGATGTCTACAGTGTGATAGTTTATAGTGATATATAGCACTGGGGCATTATGCCGCAGACATGTAACATGATGTCCCACCCAGTAACATTATTCTGACATCAGACCGACCAATCCTAACACTATCCTCATGATGCGGAGCGACTTGCGAGGCAGATGTTATTATCATTTTTTATAAGTCTTTGGTATGACTATGCCTGGGTTAGAACCCGTGACCTCCCGCATCCGTCTAGGTAGGTCGTTTCTGATATAGGTTGGTGCATCACCTGTGTCTTCTTGATGCTGATTGTGAAACCAAAATTGTCTCAAGCTGAAAAGAAATGATACATATTCTGAATCATGTCAGACGTCACTTTTGGTATTCAGGGAACAGTTATCAGTAAACATGAGATTACGAACAGTCACTTCCTGTAAATTCGTCCTTGCCTGTAGTTTCATCAAATTGAAGTGATTGCCGTCATTTCGGTATCTGATGTCAATCCCGGGGTCATAGTCACCGAAAGAATTCGTAAGGTGGCGCACACCAGTTATTATACACTTTTAAGAGAGAGAAAATATGAAAGGTGAAGTTGTCTGCATTTAAAACATGCATAATGGAAAGAATGTCGGCATACCCAATGCTACATTAATGTAATGTGGATGATATTTCTTTGGATGTTGTACTTTTGGAAAGTGTACATGATCTAAGCACACTCCTAACTAAAATGACTCCCTTGTGCTAAAAGTCAGGCTGAATTAGTCTAAAGTACACTATATTTAGCAGCTATTAAAATATGGAAAATGAAATGTGCCAGACTAGATAATACCAGCTTCTGAAAGTGCAATGAATGAATTACCAAATATAACATATGTAACAAAAATCGTTGTCGACCCTTTTCACAATTTACCTCTGAAGCCCCGGAAGCAAAAATAGCCAAGTAGAGCTAGCAATGTTTTGAAAGGTGCACATATAGGAGTAAGGCCAAGCTGTATAGTCTATAACCCATATTACACCCATCAATCATGCACCAAACTAAAGGGAATAAAAGGTTCTTTGAACAATACCTAAGCTATATAAGGTCTTTTTAAATAACCAGTATAACCAGTGTGGAAACCCGGGGACATTCTTTTTCTTTAAAATTCTAACCATATGCAAAATACGAAACTGTAGAGCGCCACCTAAGCATAACAGAGAACATCATACTGAAGAGGGTTGGGGACAACATACAACCTTGCTTGACTGCATTAGTGACTGAGAATGGTTCAGATTACTCATTGTCGTCTACGACAAGAGCGGGCATGCCATCATGGAATTGCCAAACCATTACCATTGCGAAGTGTTTCTCGTATTTTCTTTGGGGAGAGAACGCCAGTTTGTGTTGATATCTTTATGGTATGATCCCTCATTTCATTTGGATATAGTTGCTGTAGTTTTTTTCCCTTCTAACGAACGTAGGTAGCACCAAAATATGTGAGTGCACCACCACTATCAGTACCACCACCCTTTTCTAGCACCCATTTAATCAGTGATGAATTTTGGCGGGGGGGGGGGATACATAAAATGTTCAAGAAAGACGTTTGCTTTCGCTAGGAGAAATGAGTGTGTGTGTGTGATTAGGATTTTTAACGTAGCTTTAACAATTTTCAGTCATATCACTACGATTTCCGCAGTGTGGCAGTTCATAGTGAAGTCTAGCACTGGACATCATGCAGCAGACATATAGCATGATGTCCCACCCAGTCACGTTATCCTGACACCAGGCCGACCAGTCCTAACACTAGCCTCTTAATGTTGAGCGCCTAGCGAGGCAGCTGTTAGTACTACTTTTGTAAGTCTTTGGTGTGACTCGGCTGGGGTACGAATCCACGACCTCCCGCATCCGAGGCGGACGCTCTGACCACTAGACCACCGGAGCGGTCCTAGGAGAAATGAAGGATCCTCGATGTAACAACTCAATTACACAGGTACAGGCCAATTGAATGAATCCAATGAAATACGTCCACTAACTTTACTAGATGGCAGATAATTCTTAAAATGTATTACTTAACCAGTCTGTCATACTTTTGGGGAAAACTATATGGAAGATTTCAACGTACCGGGATCGTTGATTGAAAGCGTCCTCAAAAATATATAAATTGCATTGGATGAATATTGCATGCTTTATATTCGTAAGCACATTCCTAACTCGAACAAATTAATTGGTTTCATATTGAACTGAAACAAGTATGAATAATAGAAATAGAAAAACAAAACATTTGTATCCGTTACACTAACTGAATATGTACCAAATCTACAATCAATTCGAAATGATTCACAATTTGTATACTACCTATGCAATCAATTCGAAATGATTCACAGTTTGTATACTACCTATACAACCAATTCGAAATGATTCACAGTTTGTACAATACCTATACAATCAATTCGAAATTATTCACAGTTTGTACATTAGCTCTACAAGCAATCCGAAATTATTCACAGTTTGTATACTACCCATACAATCAATTCGATATGATTCACAGTTTGTATGCTCCCTATACAATCAATTCGAAATGATTCACAGTTTGTACATTAGCTCTATAAGCAATTCGAAATGATTCACAGTTTGTATACTACCTATACAATCAATTCGAAATAATTCACAGTTTGTACATTAGCTCTAAAAGCAATTCGAAATGATTCACAGTTTGTATACTACCTATACAATCAATTCGAAATAATTCACAGTTTCTATACTACCTATACAATCAATTCGAAATGAATCACAGTTTCTACATTAGCTCTACAAGCAATTCGAAATGATTCACAGTTTGTATACTAACTATACAAGCAATTGGAAACGATTCACAGTTTGTATACTACTATACAAGCAATTGGAAATAATTCAAAGTTTGTATACTAACTATACAAGCAATTGGAAATGATTCACAGTTTGTATACTAACTATACAAGCAATTGGAAATAATTCAAAGTTTGTATACTAACTATAAAAGCAATTGGAAATGATTCACAGTTTGCATACTAACTATACAAGCAGTTCGAAATGATTCATAGTTGGTACACTAACTCTATAAGCAATTGGAAATTATCCAGATTTTACAATAACTCTACAGGCAATTCGAAACGATCCAAAGTTTGTATACTAACTCTACAAGAAATTCTAAGTTGTCCATAGTATGTATATTAAATCTACAGGAAATTAGGAATGAACCACAGTTTGTATACTAACTCTACAAGCAATTTTAAATTGTCCATAGTTTGTATATTAAATCTACAGGCAATTCGGAATGAACCAGTTTGTATGTTAACTCCGCCAGCAATTCTAAATTGTCCATAGTTTGTATATTAAATCTACAGGCAATTTGGAATTATCCACAGTTTGTATACTAACTCTACAAGCAATTCTAAATTGTCCATAGTTTCTATATTAAATCTACAGGCAATTCGGAATTAATCACAATGTGTATATTAACTTTACAAGCAATTCGGAATTAACCACAATTTGTATACTAACTCGACAAGCAATTCGAAATGATCCACAATTTGTATACTAACTCTACAAGAATTTTCGAATGATTCACAGATTGTATATTAACTCCACAAGCAATCCTAAATTATCCATAGTGTGTATAATAATTACAAGCAAATCGAAGTGATAAAGTTTGCATACTAATTCTACAAGCAGTTCGAAATGATCCACAGTTTGTATACTAACTCTGTAAGTTTCTAGGTGAATGCAAACTCAGATAGTTCCTCTGCTAAGTTTTTTCCCATATAAGTAACGTGAAACGTGACATTAGCCTTGATTTGTTTCAATAATAAAATTTAAAAACAAAGTTTTTCAAAACAAAGAAAATGTAATCATAAGTTCAAATTATCGCTCAAAGCCATTCATAAAAGTGAGAAAAAATAGTGATATTTTTTAATGAATGGTGAGTGTTTAAGTGTATAGCAAGATTTCGAAATTACTACGCCAAATGAATATTACGTGTTTCATATCTTTTATATTTGTAAAGCTCCTATTTCCAGAGAAAACACTTCCCTGGAAATAGCAGTTTTTAAAAAAAAAATTGGAAACACGTAATATTCATTTAGCGTAGTAATTTCGAAATCTTGCTGGAGATTGAATAGTCGAGTCATTTTTTGAATTGCCTAATCAGAAGCCGCTTTTTTGTTTCTGAAATTTACTTCACTATGTGATTTTCCCTGCTGTTAATACTTGT
Organism: Sinohyriopsis cumingii; assembly: GCA_028554795.2. Taxonomy (NCBI): domain Eukaryota; kingdom Metazoa; phylum Mollusca; class Bivalvia; order Unionida; family Unionidae; genus Sinohyriopsis; species Sinohyriopsis cumingii. The sequence goes on along the minus strand of CM068831.1, from coordinate 109,052,203 downwards.
ATATTGTTGAAGTTTTTGATGAATTATAATTTGTCTAGGATACCTGTCCATCCATATTTCTGACCTGTCTAGGAGCCATCTATTGTGCCTATTAAGAAACTGGTATATTACATGTATACGTAATTCGTCTGCTCACAAGTAATTTACTTATGTATTTCATTGAATACACCGTGACGTTTTACACATGTTTATTCTAATGTTATCCTTGATATGATTCTTACAGGTGATAAACAATCTGCATTTTCTGCTATTTATAGACTTTGCTACATTAACACAGCCAGGAATCAGTACAATTAAATGTTTTTTCAACAGAACGCTTAAAACACACACACACACACACACACACACACACTTGTATAGTCAAGGTCAAACTAAATGTCTCAAACTTGCTAAAAGCCTTCTGCTAAAGATCGTTTGTATTGCCTTCCAATGAGGATGGCGTCAAAAATACCCGGATGGGAAAATCATTTTTTTCCCATAGGAGCTGTATAAAAGCCTGCAAACGTGAATATAAACATTCGGATGATCATCACTGCTACCCACCCAGAAGCAAGGTCTACTCTACTGCTTGGAGGACGAATAAAGCGTCGGCGGCTGGCATCGAGACCTTTAACGCTAGATATGCACCAGAAATCTAGGTCCCTGACTTGGTTATCTACACGGAAAAACGTGCACAAAACATGTATGAGTGAACGATTAAAGCAACAACAATCACTAGACTGAGTTCCCTCTGTCAATTCTGAACCGTAAGCTTTGCTAAGAGTGTCATGTGGATAGCATTTTTCTGGCGGTGATGGGGCTCTTTTTTCATAAATATTTTCCGATTCCTTAACAAACCAAAACTTTGGCTCCAAAATGTATGGGTACTGTCTACTAAACATGGGCATCCCTGATCCACGTCGTATCCAGGTGCAGACATTCACAATTCAAACGCAATTGAAACTTTCATTGGAAATATATTAATAACACATTTATGAATGACCGTCATTGATTGGTTTGTTTTTGCATACTGTTATGTGCCTATTAGTTCGTAATTTTGGCAATAAAGAATTGAATTGCACTGCTAAGAATACAAACATAAGCATGTGCAGCACAAAAGTAAATATGTTGTTCAAGTTAATAAAGATACCATAGAATCGTGAACATGTCAACCGTCTGATCAAAAAGGATGATGTTAAATAGTAAACTGACACAACATGAATAGCTCAAAGGGTGACTTAGGAAACTCAGACTTACGTGACGTACGTGACATAAATAAATAAAACATTACACAATTATCACAGTGAGAATCCACAGAAACACCGTCTATTTAGACGCACACAGATGCTATAAAAAAGCCATCGAATAATTCATATTCCGAAAAACACGAAGAGACTGGATCTTGTTTTCTCAGTTGTTTTCATACAATAACTTGATGATGAATACCAACGTGACACAGCCTAGTGCAACATCCAAAGCATGAGCTCAGCATAAAATATGCATAAATCGATCGATTTGTTTTATTAAAAATCAAACAGACTCGTGTGTGTGTGTGTATATATATATATATATATATATATATATATATATATATATATATATATATATATATATATATATATATAAAGAATACAAATCTTATGCCGAATAACAGTCCTTTCAAGTGCAAGTGCACTGGACACAACAAGGGATCACGTGTGTCAGGGATTGAGTAAGATAAATGCAATATACTGACAACAAACAGTGCAAAACTAGTATCTGATTAGCTTGAGCACTTTCTACTCTTAACGAGCCTTTGCAAACACCAAACTTTTTGTTTTATTTGTTTGTCTTGTCTTTTTTTTGTATTTGACTTTAAAAAAGACTCGTTAAAAGTCGAAAGCACTCAGTCTAGTTAGATACTAGCTTTGCACTTTTCGTTGTCAGTTTATTGCACACACACACACACACACACGTATATATATATATATATATATATATATATATATATATATATATATATATATATATATATATATATATATATATATATATATATATATCCATTCAGTCCAGATGGTATTCTAATGGCAGCGTTACACTGACATTCCAAACTTAGAATGGTATTTGTGTAAATTCTCTCTTATGATAAGACACAGACTTCTTGCCTTACAGTGTAAGAAATATGCAAGTTGTAACTACTACATGAAAAAGTGTCCAATAATTGAAGAATGTACAAGAAGGCAAACGTGCTAGATACGAGAGAGAGAGAGAGAGAGAGAGAGAGAGAGAGAGAGACTTTTATGACGTTCAGTTCAAGGTTTGCTTTTTATTGGCTATAAAGTTCAAATGACTGTCTGGTTTACCTTATCAGTTTTCTCTTTTTCTCTCTAAATTCATTTTAAACTGATGTTCCGTCTACTTGTGCCGATGAAGAAAGTTTGTATATCCATGTATCATTTATGCCAAAGAACGTTTTCTTCCTTCAAATAATGATTTCCATAATAACACCAATTTTATTACATTTTTTCTTTATTTCTATTTCAAAATGTTTTAATGAAATAAATACACGCTGTGTGGCACTGTGCCAGAAAGACAGCATGACAGACGATTGGACGATTGGATCTTAACCGTACATTAACTTCTGGAGACTTAAAACAGTTTAAACAACGCCAGCATGACAGTTGATTGGACCGTAACCTTAACCATAAAATAACTTCAGTAGAGTTTAAGCTGTTGAAAGACCGCCAGAAAGACAACGTGGGAGACAATTTGACCCTAACCGTACAATAACTTCTGGAGATTCCACCCTAACCGTACGTTAACTTCTGCAGATTCTAAACAGTTAAAACGTGGCCAGAAAGATAGCATGGCAGACGATAGGACCCTAACCGTACATTATCTTCTGGAGATTTGAATCAGTTTAAAGACCGTATGGCGCCAGAATTGACAACAAGCAATCCAGCCAAGGTAACGCTTTTGCAAACTAAGAATATTCTTTTTGCAGTCAGCAGTTCTTTCATTTTTTAATACATTGGTATAATTTCTTTAATTTTAAATGTTCGTTATGAATCATAACATCAGAGTAAAAGAAAGCTTAAAGAGCATTTAAAATCAGCGAAAAGTTCGTTTAAAAAGACACGATGCTTTGGATTCCTTCAATTTTAAATCTCTTCACTGTGTGCCTGAATATGAGGTCTACGCGCAGAGCAAATTGCTCTCATAGTATATGGCATGCCTTTTTTCTTTTTTCTTTTTTCTTGTCTATCGAGTAGTAAGCGGAGAAAAGTTTCTTTTGGGGTGGGGGTGGGTCCAAAAATTTTAAAAGGGTCCTGAATTTCCTCGCTTATGCACCAAAGCAAAAGTCTATTTACTCAAAGTGTGCATAAAACCCAATAAACGTGCGCAAGAATAAAACGTTGGTTAAAACACTGTTGGTGATTTTTTAAAATAATATGCGTCGATAGTACTGGGGGAATGTTTAAACTGACATACGTCCATAGTAATGGCTAATTGTTTGAACTAATGTGTACGTAGTACCGACTGTTTAAACTGATAAGTGTCGATAGTACTGGGGGGTGGGGTGCTTTAAACTGATATAATTCTATAGTACTGGCTGATTAAATTGAAATGCTTCGATAGTGCTGACTGACTGTTTAAACTGGTATGTGTCGATATTAGAGGGCGACTGTTTAAACTGATATGCGTCGATAATTCTGGTTGATTGTTAAAACATATGCGTCGATGAGACTGGGTGATAGTTTGAAATACGTCGATAGCACTGGTTTAGCTGTAGACTGCAGTTCCAACTGATGGGGAAAAAGGAAACTGGATGCATACTACATATGAAAGAAATGTATGACTTTTATTTCGTTTTCAAACTCAACACGTCAAATATCCCAACATACAGTCGCGTAGCTAGACCCTTTTTCGTCATAAGCAAGAATAGAATAACGAAGGCATTCCCTCGCCGAGTAGCGAACAGTAATGAAAGTGGTTGCGTATATTCAATGTAAAAACACTGGTCATGAAATAATGGAGTGATGTTTCTCATATCAAGGATGATTGCTATACTAACAAATCATTAAAATACTTGGTTTGAAATACATTATTTTGCTTTTGGTCAAAAAATTTATACGCATAGGCTGTGGCACTGAAATGCTTGTAAACTTATTGTCCATGTCTTTTGTGTGAGGAAAGGTCTAACATTCTAATACAGTGCCTACGTTGTCCAAATACGTCAACCATGTTTCTCTTCCTTCTTGTAAACGAAACCTAAACGGTAAAATGGATATGCAGTAAAATCTGCCTGATTCACTTTTACGTTCAGGTACCAGAACCGACTTACAATGCTTCCAAAAACTAAAGAGGAACTTTCTGCATTCAAACGTAATGTCTTCTAGTGAAAAAACCAGGACCGGGGCATTTTCCGTAATTTATGCAAACTGTTATTCAGAAGAGATTTTTAATACCTATATTGAACAGAGAATTTGAATGTCGATAATTAGATAGATTATGATACATTCAGCAATTCAATATTCAATGAAGCACACATTAGTTTCGGTTTGATGCTGAGGAGATGGCGAAGGATAGCAATGGTCTATAGCTGTTGAAATGATCAATTACGTACATTTTTCAGAAACAAGACCTTGTGCATGGACATCGTTTACAACATTGAATCGTGAATCAAAATCAAATGCCCAAAATATATCCATGAATAAGAAATATCTGACTGTCACAGTTCGATCTCCACGTTTCAATAAATATCTTAAAAGTTCTTTCTCCAATTAAGACTTGTTAAGTATCTTAGTTATTGTCAAGATGAAAGGGAGGAAATTACGGTATATGATGTGGACAATTACAGTTATCGCCCTTGAAACAAAAATTTAACCCTTCTGGTATTTGTCGCCGAGGCAATCGATCACGCATTGCAATTGCACGTCTAATTTTTTGTGCCATCACTTTGCCTTTGTTTATTTCTAGAGGTTTGGAATAATGACTTCCAATCACATAAGAAGAAAAAAAAACTAATGTCAAAACATTTTAACACCATAAAATATTTATGACAAGCTACCTTAGATGATGGATAAAATACTGTGTTTTTACCTCGCTAAATTAGCAACAAAACTGTATCATTTGCAATAAGTTACATAAAAATCCTGTTTGCGTGCATTTCATAATATGATATTGTTAATCATTTTAATAGTACATTTAAATTCTGTTCTCTTAAAAATTAATTGGACTTGGGGTTTTTCTTGGTTTTAAGGACACTTTTAACGCGTTATTGGCTATGCCATGCCGAGGAAATGATATTCCTTTCCTAAGGACACGCCGAGGAAGGAAATCCTTGCTAGATTGGGAGGGTATCGAACCTGCGACCCATGGATTAAGTGTTAGACGTCCTACCAATTGAGTTACTGCGTTTTCCTACATTAAAAATGAAGTTAATAGCAATACATTTGATGATTTCCTTCTATATAGTACAGAAGGAGAAAAGGGTACTATCAATCACGTGATAGGCAAAATTTAGGAGTCTTTCCCACTGTAGCAATTTCCTCTTTATAGAATAGTCGCCAAGTTTATAATGTCTACAATCTTTTCAGGACTGAGATCATAACAAATAGAACTTTGGACGACTGTAACTTGAAACTTTATAGTTTAATTGCGGAAGAAAAGAGACCATTTTTTAAAAAAAAGTCAGGATACTGTTAGAATTTCTTTCGATAAGTACCGTTTAATGTAGAACTCACAGTTTGTAAATAATGGAAGGAAATAACTCATAAACACTCTCAAAGCTTACTATGTTTTGCACTATGATGGCGATCTGGTTTCTTCGGGGGGAAAAACTAGTTTAGGTCTAGGAAGAAACCTCTACAAACCGTCAGTCTCTAGAGTAGATCAAACGATAAGTATGGCTGACAGTTCGTTAAATTTTAGATCATGCCCAAATCTCTTATGCGCAAAAAGAAAACAAGAAAAAAATAAAAATAAAAAAAGAAAATCAAAAATGTGTAACATAAATCAACAAAGAGAGTATATAGCATCTCCAACCAAAAGTCCATCGTATAACCACCTACAAATCTATTTTAAACTTACCGGTAGTCATGTTGGCCAACGGTGGGGGGATGTACTTCCTCCTTGAGAAAACGTCACCGGAAAGGCTGCTAACACTGACTCTCTCGAACGGAGCGCTCTTGCACCCCTTTGACACGACTTCAGCTGACCTGATGGGCCTTGGTTCCAAAGGAGGGTAGATTACTCCAGCAGCTACCCGATAAAGAAGATTGATCATGAATAACATGTTCGATAATAAAGTAAATCATTCGATTAAGATGTCCTCTGACGGAAAATGGCCTAATACAGATAACGCAAGTTTGTTACGACTAAAATGTCCAGAAATAGACGTGTTGACGGTCTGATACAGAAGTAGATGAAAGACAATGTAGCAACAATATGACTTCACGAAATGCTTCAAGAAACTCAAAAAAAAGTCCCAAACCTATAAGTGATGCGATACTTATTACAAGGTACAATTATAATTTAGCAATCCAGTAGTCCATAAAGGAACCAAAGGTGACAAGGTCTAGCAAGTTCTATTATAACAGGTTACAAAATGATAAAGCTTTCTGACTTTACTCTTGAGAATGGAATTTCTACTCAAAATGTTTCGAGCCATGAAGATAATAGTGCTGTTAAAGATTGATGGACGCGGTAAAGCACGAAAATTGATAACGACACAAATTAAAAACAGTGGCCCGACGTTTCGCGATAAGTAAGCTCTCCCTCGGTGGTAAAAAGCACTTAGTTAGATAAAGAAGAAAAAAAACACTAAGCGTAAAATGTAAGTAAATTTCTGGACTCTTACATGTTGGAATCATTAGGGGAGTTTAAAAGAAGATATATAAACGAGCGATTTCTTGTGTCTATCACATAGAGAACCAACATGTTTTGACATAATTCCAAGTTGCGGACAAAGGATGGTAATATAGCGCGACTAAAAAAACTCAACGCCATCTATACAATCTGATAAAGAAATTATATCCCGGTAGAGCTATGCTGGAGGTTCTAAAGCAGTGGTTCTTAACCTATGGGTCGCGACGCAAAACAAGGTCGCCATGCTATTTTGGTGGATCGCCAAGACCAACCTTAATAATATTAAATTTCCTACCTGTGTTGTTATTTTTAACATTTAATGGTTTGTGAGGCTAACATCGCAAACATATCTTGATTCGTCGCCCAAAAGGCTAAGAAACAATGTTTGAAAGGAAAGATGTCAAAAGATTGTTGCATTATGATAATGGATAACAATACTAATAGTAATACTAATACTAATAATAAATGCAAAATGCTTGGGGTATATATTATCGCAGATAATGTAGAAAAACTGATGACTAGCTATAATTTTGATAAGACTGTAACGGGAAGTCTATATATTTTCATTTAGAACGAACTCTCAACGAGTTCTGAATTGTAGTATTCAGTATCATTCCTTACGTGTACCTTCTATGTCGGTCCACCGCACGCTTGGTTCAATCGGTAGCATCTCGAGTGACTCGACTGAATGTCTAGTCGAATTGTAGTGGTTAGCAACTTTCGCGTTGATTTTGTTGCGAATGTTGCTTTTGTGACTGTTCGTTCACTTTCTGAAATCAATGATTTCGCCAACATATTGAGTTACTCAGATCATTAGAAGCTAGAGTGCATTCTTGCCTCGACTTCTGACTCATCGTGTAGCTAACTCATATTGTCAAACTTTTGAAGGGTTCTGTTTTCGGGCATATTTTTACAAATTGGGAAACGCTTGTGTTAGCAATGGTCCTTAAGATTTCGGGATCTACGGTACCCACCGTTAGGAACTTCCTGCAATATATCCTACAGACACATAAAGGATTCGACTGGGTGCAAATGCTTCCGAATGACCTGTTGTAGGTCTGGACATCTTTGTGGAAAGTTACCACGAAGTGGCCACGCCTCTTGATTTTCTTGATCTTATGTTTCATGAGGGCTCCTTTGTCGAGGATGACTGTTTGATGACACTTAGGTAAATTTAATCATAGGATGGACGTCATTGGTGACTTCAAAATATATCTGGAATTGTCGCCTGTTTCGATCCATTTCGAAATTATATCGTCAACGAATCTGCAAAAGTGTAGAGGTCTATATGGTGCCTCGTTGAGAAGCTTTTGCTCGAATCTTCCCATGCAAGTAATGGCATATGAAGGTGTAATGTTAACTTGCAGGAAGTGTGTGTGTGTGTGTGTGTGTGTGTGTCTGTTACATACTATGCACACTATAGAAGCAGTCAAAATATCAAAATATAATGAAAACTTACGTTTAGTTGGAGCCGGCACTTTCCTCTTCCGAATCAGATACCTATGCGGGTTCGGTGCTGATGGGAGCACGACCTGGAATATATACAAGTAATATACACTTTCATTCACGGTTGTATATGAAATGCTAACCATGTTCTGTATAAATACAAAAGGTTACAGTTTATTTTTTATTATTAGAGAAGACAACTTGAGTTAATGACACCAATAATTTGTTACTATCAAAAACAATAAAACACGAAGGTAGAATCGTAACAAGTAACCCTAGATGAGAAAAAATGGGGGTCACTGACCCAGTTTTTTTCCTATTGACATCAATGTAATAATATGACCCTCAAACTGACCAAATCGGGATCTACTTGTAACGAGTCGATCAAACAGGAGACATAAAAGGTTCGTGTTCGTGCTTGTGTTCATGAAATACCGGACCACCTCGTGTTCGTGCTTGTCTTCATGAACTACCGGTCTTAACACATATTCTTAACAACGTATGAAAAGCGATGCATTTCGTGTCAGGGAGAAATATCGTGAGAAATGATGTTTTGAATGAATTTGTTCACTTTAATACATGTTAAATATATAGTCTGATAGTGAGTGGAGTGGTCAACAGTGCATGAGCCTAAATCGGTGTCCGGCAGATCTCCATGTCGTGGATCTTGATTTTGATTTGAATGACCCTTTCTATGGCGCACGTGATTATTTCATAAAACGTAATAAAATTAAAAGTAGTCGTAAATCTGCATGTATATAACACGTACGTTAAAATGCCAGTTTCACGACGCGTGCCTATGCTAAGTTAAAGGTTAAATACCAAAGGTTAAATACCCTAACTTGAGCAATGGTTGGCAATTTGCTCACGTAAATATATCCAGTGCTTTCTCTGCATCCCACCCGTACCAATAGCAGATTCGAGTCTGTCTCCAAAAATAGTCATGCCCCAGCCAAAAACATTTAGTACAATGATTGGTCAATTTGCATATCTTCTGATGACGACCTTAATATGAACAAAATTTCAAAGTAATTCTCTACAAAAAAAATGCAAGAATAGTTACATTCACAAACTCACATCATATACTGAAGGGTGGTTCCACATCTTTAATACCGTGGGCCGTACAGACCAAAAATGTTAAGTTCGAGGGCCATATACGTATTATAGTAACTATACAATAATTATTGAACTGACATTTTGTATGAGCGCGGGCCACACACACACAAATGACCCGCAGGCCTGTAATTTAAGCACTCTGATATATTGCATCCAGCTGTAAGTATTGTTACAAGCCAAGGGTCCTTACTTCACCGAGCGGTTGCCAAATCTTGGCAGGATTCTCGCTAGAAGTCATAAGTTTACCCCAACTTTCCAAAGTCTTACATACAATTTCAGTTGTAAATTAGAAAGCCCGACGTGTCCATTCAGTACCTAAATTTTTCTCTAATTAATGTAAGACCACAGATAAAACAACCTGCCAAATATATATCAACCGCACATCTGCATGGTTTATCTTCATCAGGTTTCCGTACCGCCAACCGTTGACGCTTTAGAAAAATATACGAGTATCCCCTAATACTGGGAACTATTTTAACTCCGCCACCTTAGGCCAGTCAATGTATGCTTTCCATGCACATTTTGCCAATATAACTGCACCACATTTGCCCCTGAGGCGACATAAACGGTATCTGCCGAGTCCCTTCTTGTTGATTCCTTTGTGTAATTTACCGGTTTCCTACCGTAAATACTGACACCGCAGTCACACCACCAATGTACACCACTAAATTTTAATATGGACTATGGTACGACAGGAAGATTCATTCGGGTTTGGCCTGAATTCACTATTAGTGAACCATGGCATCATGGAAACTCACTTACACTTCGCTCCGTGACGTTTGCTCCTAATAATAGGCTAATTATTTCGGGCTAGGGATATGCACTGCTAATTATGAAACTAAATTGCAAGACAAGTTGCACCGAAATCCAAGTAACTAAACTGCAGGACAGACAAGTTGCACTGAGATCCATGAAACTATGAAACTAATCTGCAAAGACAAGCTGCACTAAAATCCATGAAACTAAACTGCAAGACAAGAAGCACTGAGATCCAAGAAACTGCAAGACGTTTTGCGTGGCAAGATGTTGTCTTGACGAAAAGGACAATAACTCTGACAATACAATTACTGGTGAACAGTGATCTTCAAACAATTAAGTTAGACATTACATCAGACTCCACGTCAAAAGGAGCAATATCGCTAAAAACAACTTGCAGAAACAGTCTGATTTGTTGGCATGCTCATCTTCAGATGATAACCAAAACATATATCATCTCTCTCAGTGATTTATCGAAACCTTTGCGACTGATTGCGTTCAGAAGATTCTGTCCTATACTGCATTCATGCGCATGACAACAAGGGCAATGATTTTTAATTTAAAAAAATGCACGAGGACTGTGATCTGTCGAAATGTGTATCTCCATATGATGATCATAACATTTCTCCCAAGTTTCGTTCCGATCCACTGAAACCTGTGAGATTGGTTGCATTCACGAGATTCGGTCATACGGTTCAGTCAGCAGCATGTCAAAAAGGGCAATAACTCTTACGCTAAACACATCGAATTGTCAGCATCTTAAGTCATGACGATAATACTTAAAACGTTTCTAGAGAATCGATTAAAGACACAAGAACTTGACAATGTGCCTTGTATTTACCAAGGAGTAGGCCGGACAGTAGCCATCATTTTTCCCTTCCGTAAAAGTATCGGCAGATCATTCCCAATTACAGAGTATTGCTTTCACATTTTTCAAAGTTACATCCAACGAGTATACTTTTCTTTGATACCTCCCGCCATACATGGAATAATTTCATCGGCTTGTATTGCCACTGTGAAAACTGCAACGTCTCAGAAAAGATCAGTCGAAGAAGGGAGTTTATATATGCCACCTCTGGCTGGTCTAAAAGTGCACCTACAGTTAATAAATGGAGTAGACCAATCAGAAAAGGAGACTCCCATCCAAATGTAAACTTCCGTCATCGTATGATGGTGAAATTGCAAAACTATCTTTTAATTGATTGAGATACGACAAAAACGTTAAAACATTTTGCCCAATCCCATGGCTTTAAAAACTATTGAAATTAATGTAATGTACATATTGTCACGGAGATAAGACATGGGTACTCCTCAAAGTTTCAAAATTACAAAGAATCCAAATACATTTTGAATACATGGCTACAAGTGATATTACTGAGTCGAGTGAGTTCCACTCATTCTTAAAGAGTAAAATGAGCATATAGGTAATGGAATGCATCCTTGCATTCAGTGTTGGATAAGTAAAGTGATAGTAAGAAGAAAGAAAATCATTGGATATGATAAACAGACAATGCGAAGAGACTGTCCTGAATGAATAGTACTTACAGGATCACAAACAGGAAGCATCATTTCATTACGTACATCAAAACCCTCTGCCGGATTAATAGGAACTGAAAGAGAAATTGTATTGATTGTTAATGTTCATTCTTAAGACTTACATGTTAATGTTCATTCTAAAGACTTGCACACGATTGATTATTTCATTTTGTGCATAATCATTAAAACAAGTAACAGCTGCAACGGTAGTCGAGACGATTAATAAGAAGAAAAGGGAGGCGACGATGTGGAAAACTGAAGAGGACTTATGTGAGCAGCAGCATTAATTAGGATTAAGTTTTATTAAAACTACCTTACCTTTAAAGCGTCTTCCCACATTATATGGGTAAACCTTCCTTTGTACTATTACTGATATGAACAATGAAAATTTTGCTGTCATACAGAGATGATCATTCTTATTTTCAATAATAATGTTAAGCAAGGTACGATAGATACATTGGGCCATAAAAATTAAATGTATCTTCCATGCACTGTTTCCTATATACTACATTCATTACGCTTTTTTTTTTCAAGAGACACAAACTTCCTGAAACACTTCATTTTGAATGTAACCGTTTTTTCCTTCGTATCTTGTCGGGGAGGATGTAAAAGGGTGGCGCATAATGAAATGATGTGAATTAATTATGAAAGCATGCCCTATAATTAAAAACAACAACAACAAAAAAATACCTATCCACAGTATATTACACTGGACAACAAATTTTTACAAAAGTCATGTTACTGAAATAAAATTAGTCAATTCTTATCAATTTTTATGTGCTGAACACGAATATGACAGTCAAATTGCAAAATTGGCTCTAGTTTTTTTGTAATCTGCAAGAAATTAATGTTTACATAACGAAATGCATTCCAATAGTAAAAGGTCAGCTGTAATAGCCTACCTATAAAAAATCAAGTCATTGACTACATCTTAGATTTCTTCGCCTGTCTCTTGTACAGCTGTTCGGGAGCATCTCTGAGGAGTGTCCAGCAGTAGTCAGCCAGCATTGTAGTGGACCATTTTCCCTGGTATCTTTGTTCCATTGTTGCGATATCTTGATGAAAACGTTCGCCGTGTTCATCACTAACAATACCACAGTTGCTAGGAAAGAAATCCAAATGGGAATGAAGGAAGTGAATCTTTAGAGACATATTGCAGCCAAGTTTCTTATACTTCATCAACATGTCTTCTACTAGTTCCTTATAGTTTTCTGCCCTAACATTTCCGAGGAAGTTTGTAGAAACTAGGCGAAAAGCATTCCATGCTTGTTTCGCGTCACCTTCCAGCAAGTTGTTGAACCGGTCATCTTTGAAAAGCTCTCGAATCTGAGGACCCACAAAAACTCCCTCTTTAATCTTTGCTTCGCTGAGTCGAGGGAATTTTTCATGCAGGTATCGGAATGCTGGCAAAGTCCGGTCAATGGCTTTCACGAAGTTCTTCATCAAACCTAGTTTGATGTGAAGGGGTGGTAGCAAGATTTTCTGAGCCTCAACCAGAGCTGGGTGTTGGATATTCTTCTCTCCAATGGCTACATTCTGCCTGTGAGTCCATTCCTTCCTCATGTAGTGCATTTCCCTTGCTCGGCTATCCCACTCGCATAAGAAACACATGTATTTTGTATATCCTTGCTGCAGTCCCATTATAAGGGCAACTACCTTCAAATCACCACAGAGGTGCCAGCTGTACTTGTTATACTCAATGGAATTCAGTAGCTGCCTTAAGTTATCGTATGTCTCTTTCATGTGGACAGCATACGCTACTGGAATAGATGGAAGAATGTTTCCATTGTGCAAAAGCACAGCCTTGAGACTCAGTTTCGAAGAGTCCACAAATAGTCTCCATTCTTGTGGGTCATGAGTGATTTTTAAAGCATTCATGAGGCCCTCAATATCGGAACAGAATATCAGATTACTTTCCTTTCTGAAGAAAGGCTCCAATTGCTGGTGGCGCTTTTGATATGCAGTAATTGTGACATCTTCTTCTAGAAGATTCCATTGTTGGAGTCTTGATCCTAGCAATTCTGCCTTGTTCTTTGATAAGTCCAAATCACGAATCAGGTCATTTAGTTCTTCCTGTGTTATTCTGTGTGGGGTTGATGATGCACCACAGTGAAAATCTGGATCACTGCATGCTGATGGACCAGGAGAAGAACAGGTCGACTCACCTTTGTCTTCGTCAGATGAATCAAGAGAATATTCTGCTGGAAGTTCTGGAATAGGAAGTCCCTCACCATGTGGAACTGGTCTCAATGCAGACGGAATGTTTGGGTTAACTATTCTCGACTTCTTTCGCTTCGTTATTCCGCCGGAAAGAGGAGGAACCAAGCAGAAGTAACAGTCATTTAGGTGGTTGCTTGGCTCTCTCCACACCATTGGGACTGCAAACGGCATTGATGACCTTTTGCAATTCAACCACTGTGAAAGCTGTGTTGTACATGTAGCACAGCATATATGCGGAGCCCAAGGCTTGTGTTGGTCACCAACCTTGCATCCGAAGTAAAGATGATATGCCTTCTTCACTTGAGAATTGATACTTTTCTTCTGGTTGGCAAATGTCACTTCCCCACAAATATAGCAAAAATTGTCCGCGGTATTAACACACTTTCGAGGCATTACTGTTCTTTATTGTACGTAAATGGATAAAATAATAAGTTTTATGTAACAGTAGCTTGAACTGTCTCGCACAACGTCTAAAATATTTTAAATGCTGAACCTATCTGATTGGGCTTTATATAGTACACTGCTTACGTCAGCTTCAGCAGCCGCCTGGCATTAGTATAATAGGCCTACACATGTATAGTACACTGCTGACGTCAACTTACTTCAGCAGCCGCATGGCATTAGTATTGCATTACATCAGAAAATGATGCAATCAACTGTGGATGATGTGAGCATGATGGTATTATGCAATGTTACATCATTATTCCGGATGTTGCTGCAGTCCTACTGGAGAAATTTACACAGTGAAACATAGAAAATGAGGTATATGAATATCTTCAAAACGAGAGCCAATACAAATTTTTCACGGTTATATTCGTGTTCGGCACACCAAAATACTACAGATTAGGGCCTTTTCAAGTCAGTAATGATTTCACTGTTGACCAGTGTTATTGCACGGTATACATTCTGAAGCAAGTCTACTTATACATTGTATACAAATACCCCACCCCTCTCTCTCTCTCTCTCTCTCTCTCTCTCTCTCTCTCTTATACATACCTATTCCTTCTGCCCGCTTCTCCAGGGAATGTCTCAGTATAAGACGCCGTGGTTCTTTGCGGACTTTAATCGGATAGGATGTGTTGTAGACGGTCTTGATATCCTCTCCACTCTGCTGGGCATCCAAGGGCCATGTTAGTACCTGACAAACCGGCTATCAAAGAAGATGCAAAGATTGTATATTAAAGTCAAACGTTATTTATCTGAACCCCTATGAGGACACAGAAAACTTTATCGGACAAACTGTAATTCGGACTAAAGTATTTGGTTATAAAACCAATTTACGATCTTGGGATTGGAGGACAAATGGTTTGGATAAACCGATAATTCGGATTAACCTGTTTCGGGTGCTTGAAGTTCTTCTGTATTTCTTCATAATCCTCTGTATAATAATAATACTAATAATAATAATAATACTAATAATAATAATAATAATAATAAGCAGTAGCAGCAGCGGTATTAGTAGAAGTAGTGTAAGAAATAGCAGTAATTGATGTATTATCATTATTATCGTTATCATAATGCCGTATTTTCATCAGAATAATTAACATACAAGTCTATTAGTTGGGTTTGTTTTTATGTTATACAGCACAGCAACACAAGTAAGTTATTTAGCGCTGAGGCAATTAGAGTAAAGTGTCTTGACAAAGGATAAACTACTAAAACCAACCCCACGGAAGCCAACCCAGGCTGACTCAATGGCAGGATTCGGACCTGCACCATTTATGTCGCGAGCCCGGCACACTAACCACTGAAAAGTTGCTGCTCCTTGGTTTTCGATTGTAGGTGCATAAATATATCCCACAAATTATGTCATCCAATCTAAAATTGCAATGTTGTTGTACATGTTTCTTATAAATATGAATGTTTACTTCATCAATGATGTATTATAAGCGCGCACGGGAGATAGATTGTCCCATCCTTTGACAACGGGAGAGAGGCTATGCGTGTTGACCCAGTCTTTGACAACGGGAGATAGGCTATGCATGTTGACCCATCCTTTGACGCGAGACAAGTAATGAGTGTTTACCTATCCTTTGACAAAGGGGGGGGGGGAGGCTATGCATGTTGACCGATTCTTTGACAATGGGATATGGGCTATCCATGTTGACCCATTCTTTGACGGGAGATATGCTATGCGTCTTAGCCAGTTCTCTGGAAACGAGAGATAGGCTATGCATCTTGGACCATCGTTTGACGGGAAACGGGCTGTGCATCTTTTCACCGGAAATAGGCTATGCATATCGACGCTTCTGTTGACGGGAAATAAGCTATGCATGTTGACCCATCCCTTCGGAGATAGGCTATGCATCTTGGACATTCCTTTGACGAGAGATGTGCTATGCATGTTGACCTGACCTTTTGACCAAGATATTAAATATATAAACGAAGTAATTAGACTCTAAAAATAAAATACATTTGTTTTCCTTTCTAAAAGATTTGCATGGTTTAAATCTGTCACTGTTTTCCTCGTCAAAATGTGGTGGTTATTTATGATTTAGCTGATCTTGAAGGAAATAATGCGTAGCTGATGACGTTGAGTCTTTTCAAACGAATGCTTGGTTAATGACGTCGCTGATCCTGAAGTAAATAATACGTAGTTACTGAATATGGGGGGCGCTCACCAGTTAATATGTACTTTTGAGAGAGTGACGTATGTAAAGTGAAGTAGTTCACATTTAAAACATGCACAATGGAGAGAATGTTGGCATACCTCTATGCTTCATTAATGTAACGTGGATGATATTTCTTTGGATATTGTACTTTTGGAAATTTTACATGATTTAAACACATTGCTAACTAAAATGACTGCTCCCTTGTGTTAAAAAATCAGCCTGAATTAGTCTAAAGTACACTATACATAGCAGCTATTAAAATAGGGAAAGTGAATTTTGCCAGACTAGACAATACCAGCTTCTGAAAGTGTAATGAATGAATTACCAAATATATAAAATGTAAAAAAGTTATCAGCTCTTTTTTATACAATTTACCTCTTAAGTTCAGGAAGTGAAAATGACCAAGTAGAGCTAGCACATTTTTGAAAGATGCATATTTGAAGTAAGGCCAAGCTATATACTCTATAACCCATAGTACACCCATCAATCATACACCAAAATAAAGGGAATTAAAGGTTCTTTGAATTATACCTAAGATATACAATGTGTTTTTTTAAATAGCCAGTATAACCAGTGAGGAAAGCCGGGGAATTTTTTTCTCTTTAAAATCCTAACCCTCCCTATGCAAAATACGAAACTATAGAGCGCCACCTATGCATCTTCGCTAGCGAATGTGTTAACGCTATCTTGGCGAATCGAACAGATAGTTCAGTGCTTCGAGTCTGCGACTTTCACTGGATGTGACGGCAAGCCACCGCATCCAATCAAAATCAAGTTGTTAAAATCTTAACACTGTTCCCATGTGATCGAGACATTGCGAGTACACAACTGGAATGGACTTATAAAGAAGCAATTTTCCACTGCCGGTCCCTGTTTGTACAAATACATCCTTTCCATCCAATACACTTGTAATAGCTTCTATCTGGTACTTAGTCATACTTTCGATGTTAAATATACAAAGTATCCTTTTGAAGTCAACTGCCTCCACCATTTTCGGCCTACGTACAATAATAATAATAATAATAATAATAATAATAATAATAATAATAATAATAATAATAATAATAAATAATAATAATAATAATAATAATGAGGACTTTGTATAGGGCCTTATCTTTAAAAGCTTTAAGCGCTTTACAACATTAGACAACACATATATGATATAAAAAAAACATAATGATATGATTACAAAAACAAACAACCTGAAATTAGAAAACATTAAAAAACATGCTGAGAATATTTAAGGTAGGAAACATTATTTAAGTTTGTTCTTGCAGTCGAAATAAGTGAGTTTTGAGAGCACTCTTGAATGGGATCACTGTGTCTTTGTGTCTAAGTTCAGTGGGCAATTCATTCCACGTTGCTGGGCCCTAGTATGCAAAAGAACACTGTCCATATGACTTTGTTTTCATAGTAGGAATAATGAGTATACGATTGTCAGAAAAGGAGCGTAAGTATCTTGCTGGTGTGTACACATGGGTGAGGTCGGATAGGTATGTTGGACTAGAGTCCGACAGTGAAATGTAGCACAGAGAACAAATTTTGTGTTTGATTCTGGATCGAATGGATAGCCAGTGTAGGGTACAGAGCAACGGGGAGGTGTGCTCTGATCGTGGTACTCTAATTATGATCCGAGCAGCTGTGTTTTGAACGTTTTGAAGTTTCTAGAGCAGATATTGAGATGAACCAGACAGAATTAAGTTACAATAGTCCAGTCTTGAAAGTACTAATGAACATACAAGTGTTTTACTGGCACCAACTGAAAGATATTTGCGAATTGAGCTGATACGTCTCAGATCAAGATATGCAGCCTTGCATATGTTCATGACATGTTGGTGCAATGTGAGAGTACTGTCCAGAGTAACACCTAGGTTTCGTACTGATTGTGTGAATTTAATGTTGGTATTGCTGATATTTATTATTTGAGGTAAAGGATGTGAATGAGAAAGTCTTTGTGTTGTGATCAGAATGGCCTCAGTTTTATCATCATTTATCTGCAGCTTGTTACATGTCATCCATGATTTCACACCAGAAATGCATCTCTCTAAACCTTGGATGGTAGCATCAACTTCAATTGGGTGGCTAGGTTTGTATATTTGGGTGTCATCAGCGTACAATTGGTGAGACACTGGATGATGATCTATGACACCCGAGAGCGACTGAGTGTACAGAATGAAGAGAACAGGTCCAAGAACACCACAACATAGATCAACTAGGCTGGAGTGTATTCTATTTGCAGATACAATGTGTATCCTGTTAACCAAGTAGGACTTGAACCACAGCAAGGTTGTATCATGAATGTCAATTACATGCTGGAGACTGTGAAGTAATATATCATGGTCTATTGTGTCAAATGCTGCAGATAAATCAAGGAGGGTGAGGACTGTAATCTTTCTGCTATCCAACGCAGAGAGAATGTCATTAACTACTTTTAGAAGAGTAGTTTCAGTACTGTGGCAAGGGCGATATGCAGATTGTATATTGCTGAAAAGACTGTTTGAATTTAGTTGAGATACAAGCTGGGATAGAACAACCTTTTCTAAGATTTTTGATATGAATGGGAGATTAGAAACTGGGCGGTGTTCTTTAAATCGTTATGGTCTAGTGTTGGTTTCTTCAGCAGAGGCTTTACAATGGCAGTTTTGAAAAATGATGGAAATTCCCCGGATGAGAGAGATAGGTATTACAAACATCAGTTAGTGAAGGCAATACTGGATCTAAGCACTCAAGAAGCAGTGATTTGGAATTGGATCAAATTCACATGACTTTTGTGCACTCTTCATCACGATTGTACGTACGAAATCCATTGAGACAGCTTCAAATGCTGCTAAAGGTTGCCGCTCAAATTCTGTATCCCAACTGTATGGTGACGACGAGTCAATTGAAATTGTGGTGTCAAGTTTATCTCTAATGGTTTGTACTTTGTCACGGAAGAAATTTGCAAACATGTCCGGAAGGTCGACTGGAGAGAAGGTAGTTGGAAGTGGTGTAGATTTGTTCCTTGACATTAGTTTGTTAGTAATCTCGAAGAGCTCTTTGCAGCTGGAACTTTCTATGATCTTAGTAGTGTACACCGTTGATACACGCTATTGGTTAGTTGTCACTACATACTAAGGGAGACAACATCAACCCCAACATATATCGTAAGGACCCAACACTGAAATATCTGTTCGATCCGCCAAGGTCTAGATCGGAACCTTGGCTAACGCAAATGTTGACGATGCATCTTTTCAAAGTCGGGCATCTCTCGTAACTAAAGCAAACGTGCTGATTGTGGTTTTTGCTACGAAAAAATTCAGATAGAGACACTTTTCAAATGAGGATTTAAAATAATATGAAATGTTTGATGCGTTACGGTGTAGAAGAACACGTAGGTTTGATGGTAAACCTTTATGTTTGTGGAGTGGTGAAAACTTGTAGCACACTGTAGGCTTGTCAGAGAGTTAAATAACCTTTTCCTCTTTCATTCTGTTTAACAATCGATGATTTATTCGCATGGATCCTTGTGAGTTGGAATGCTGTGTATGATGTATACGTAGTTTGCTTTGATATTCTTTGTTGCCTTCAGTTATAAATCAATTAAAACCGTTTCGACTAAAAGTGGAGTGAAACAAAAGTAAGTGCATAAATAGCGACGTAAATGATACATGTTTAAATATGGATTAAGTGACTTTATGAGCTCAAGTTTTCAATGATTATTTTACATGTATAAGCACAGATAATGAATTTCACTGACGGTCATTTAACGTTGAATCTTTGAATGTGCCGTCACAGAGGTAGTTTTCTCTAAGTTGCTAAATCTAATCAATATATAGCAAACCAAATAAATAAATAAATAGATAGATAGATAAATAAATAAATAAATAAATAAATAAATAAAACGGTAGTACAGATGTAACTTACCGCGTGGTTTATCCGTTTGATATGAAATATTCGCTTTGACTGAGGATTATGTGCCCTTGTATCAAGAGAGGTAATCACAAATTTTTGTTTATCATTATCTTTCTTTTCCGACGATGAAGGTACGTATCGACTCTGTGCCTCCGATTGCCAATGAGAACTTGGATAAAGGTTACTGAAAATAAATATGGATGAATATAATCGGATTAGCCTACTATTAGACACAAAAAAATAGGAAAAATAGGTCATAACTGAGGTCGAGGAGGATGGCGATATACGTAATGGATGTATTGAGGTGTGTAACATTACAAATATTTCATAATCAGTCATACTTCCTTTCCTTTCTTGCAAATCGACATGATCGTAACAACGAAAAGAATCAATTATTAAAGATTTAAAATAAATATTTTCAGGTTTCACACGTCAACTCAACGACAAATGAACTGAATCTGAACTTAAATGTACAAGTATGATCATCCACATAACAATCAGAAACCATCATTCTGTGGTCAAACAGTACTTTAAACATTTGATTTTGTCCGTGGTAGTTGTAGTAATAGTGGCGATGCTCATTTCTTTGTGAATATTGTCACTTGTTATTTTGATAGTTTCGTAGTTTTTGTACTGCCGATGGCAGTTTGAGTACTGTCGGCAGTAGTATTCTGGATACTGTTTTTAGTAGTTACGGTCGTAATTATAGATTTTAACATTCAAAATATTGAATATTGGGGTCTGACAAAACAAAGGGACAGCGTGCAAGTTTATAACCTAGTTCCCGAAATAAATTTATTATTTGCCTATCAATGTCCTTTCCTAAGACAGAAGGAGATGCCCATAAACCATACGCAGAGAACATCAAAATTTGCCAACGTTTCAGATGGTGGGCGGTTGCCAGGAATTACCTAAATTTAGGAAGCATACATTATGAAATAATCATCCATCCTCACTTCCAGATAATCATTATTTAAATTCAGCTGTTATTTTTTTACCACATCACATTTTGTTCAAAGCTACCCAAGTAGTTTTCATAGTTTTCAGACTTGTTTGAATCTAACACGGTCAAAGTGATGCCAGTGTTCAGCTGGTTGGTCAATGAAACAGAGGAAACGTTTCAACGAGTGAAACTTATAATGATTGTGGAAGGTGAACAAAACTTCGTTTTATGGAAAAGTTGTTGAAAATCAATGAGGCAAACGGTTGTAGAAGTATATGGACTAATTACAGATAAAGCACACAACCCCCGACAACGATTGCCATAAAATAAAATTAAATAAAGAAGAAAGGAAATACGCTGGTAATTTTTAGCATACTTATGGCGATACTTCAATATCCAACAGTATAAACACCAAAATGTATTTATTATAAACCTGATCTATTATGTAGCAATTATTTTACTGACATTGCTTCTAATAAAAAATATATTGTTCTTAACAAGAAATATTGTTTTAATTACTTTTTGTATAACTCAGCTACTACTGCTCATAAAAATAATAAACAAGTAGACACACACTTAATAATAATAATAATAATAATAATAATAATAATAATAATAATAATAATAATATAGCAGATGAAAAATTATGTTCTTATAACTAGAAGTTATGATGAGGACGTGACCTTTCAACCAGTGCATCCAGTCAAAGAAGCCATGTTTATGACAAATATAAAGGACGTATCACACATGCTTCATTGATTATTTTCAGAATTATTTGTTATGAAAGTAGTATCTTTTTTTCTCGTGTGACAGGACGAAAGTGTATTGGATACAGATCTCAAAGGATTTTCATTACACTGATTATTTTTGGAATGGAAATAAATAAATGTAAAGGTATGAACTATTTAAACCTGTTACATTCGCAGGATATAAATGTCTAACAGAAAAGATATACTCTCTCTCTCTCTCTCACACACACACACACACACACACACACACACACACACACACACACTTTAAGCAGGGGAAACTACGGAATGACAATCCCAATCAATATTTTCGATCAAGTTTCCACCTACATACTTTTCAAACAATATCGACGGTATCACATGAACACAACACAATTGTAAAGTCTTATGATAATTTAATCTATTGTAAAACAAATCTTTCTAAATTGAAAGAGACGTGGTTTTGAAAAGCGTCATTGATTATCTAATATATAATGCAAGTGTTGATAAATGTGCACCGATTATCTTTTTTTAACATAAAGCACACAACACCTAACAATGAAGAATAGTTTAGTAATCAGTATTCACATAGCTGAAAATATGACAGATGACCCGTCAGATGATCCACATGGCTTTTCCTTTTCTTCAAACAGACAAAAGAATATACATGGAAAAATTAATTAGGTCACCTTGTTGCTAACGAAAATCATTTGCCCAGGAACTGGATCGACTCGTAAATTAACAAATCCTGTCACAATACAGAGATCTGAAGCTTTCTTTGCCCACTGTATTTATTTAAATAAACATCTTCACCAAATAAAGGGGACCTACTTAACTTCAAAAGATTTTACCGAAAATATAGCCAATAAATATTAATTTACTCCAATATTTACACTTGCTGATATATACAATATCGAGTTAAACAAATTTATGGGATAACTATCGCACTGACTACAACGATATATGTCTAGTTTTAAAATAAACTCGACAAAGTTTCTCGCTAGTGTCCTCGTTGTTTTGAGCTGTATTTTTGAAGTAGGCTTACATACCGTATTTATGCAAGCCGATATTTATCCGTGTCAAACATCCTAATTAGATTCTACGAAAGAATGTCCATGTCGTGTGGCGCTAATATTTCTTATGTACAAAGTTATAATTTCAACGAGAAATAATCAGTGTATCTACAATATTCTGGATGCAATAGTGCCATCACGTCATAAACTATCTTTCATTTTCAACGACCAACAAGGGGTGTTGGTATTAGAGTGTTGCGTGGCCGATACACCGTGTCCATTGAGTTTTGATATAAGGGCAAATGTTGTAAGTATTGGTCTGTCGTACATGAAAGTAAAAATTATCAAAACATCATGAAAGATTGACACAATAACTGTACTTTACCTCAGACCAACAAAGACCGCTTGAAGTCAATAAATTCAGTTAGTAGTAACTGCTATCTAATTTTCACAATGAAAGTTATGAAATAGTCCTCAAAAGAGAAATAAATTTCTATTTTTTATTGTTATCATTATTATTTTTACTTGTATTATTATTGTAGCGTAGTGTTTTAAGTTCTTGCTGTCAAACTGTATTTGAAACACCTCGGGACTTTTTCGTACAATAAATTAAGTATAAAGACCCGAGATATTTCAAGTGACAAAGTGAGGCTGGCTGCATCAACCATATTGCTCTAGGAATCATTAAGTGCATGTGAAACACCCATGCCCTTCCTTCGTACATGTAGAAACGAGATTTTCCGCATGTGTCACTGAAACTACTATAACAACATAAAGGACATTTAGTGATATAAACCAGGGGGTCTCGAGCACCATAAAATGCATCTTTTCAAATGTACTCTAAGATTTGTTCAGGAAGTCTGGCTCCTTTTCATTGCTAAAATTTTAAATAAATTTTAAATGAACATCTATTTTGCACATGTTGTATACATGTCAAATTTATTGATCATGCGCAAAAACATAATATACTCTAATGTTCTTCGAATACATTATTTTGTGTTTTGTGTTAAATAATTTAATTGAATTGAAACAATATAATCTCTACTATCTTTCTGCACTCGCATACGTTGATGGATTGCAATGTTTTAAATGTTTTCTAAAACTATGTGAAAGCTTTTAATCCGGAAGACGATGCCTGAGCAAAACATGAAAGCCAGAAGTGGGCTAACTAGGCCCGCGGACCAGATTCGGCTCATAACCTAGTTAATCCGGTAATATATACATCAATGGATGTGGCTTTAAGAATCGCTTATCTTGCCCGCGCCCTGGAGAAAGTTGTACATGCCTGAAATAAGCAGTTCCTGTCTGTTTACATGCTGAAATGAAGTTTATTTTTGTAAGCATACCTTTTCCGACAGGTCACTAAATTTAACCAATATATTTCTACGCAGAACAAGATGGCGATGAAACACATGACTCATCCATGTCAAAATATTCACTTTATTGTGCCCAATTTTGGCCGTTACAACATACTAAGTTCATAATGTTGAAGCAAGAAATTTGGCAAATACGTCTTCTTTTTTCACACGTCGTTGTTATTGCAAGAGTTGCAAAGATTCTCCAGAACTATTTTCTTTAAAGGTAAAGAGGTACTTTGATTTAGATAACAAGACTACAAAGCCAGACTGTGTGATCTAAGTTTGATATAAATAAACATTGAAAACAAAATCAATATATTCAACTAACAATACATAAATATTTCAAGCAAGTAAACTTTGATTTCAGAATCTGGGTTTGCTCTCATATCCGTAGATTTTTGTATAATGAATGACTTTATGTCGATTTTACCAAAGTGCCAATTTCATCAAGGATCATCTTCAAACGTTACGAAAACGAAATGATTGAGGCGTTTAATGTAAAACTTTTCTCGCCTTCTCATTGGTTTTATTTTTAAGATTCTTAATAAACCAATCCACAAATAATTATAAAACATACAACTTTCTAGTGCTAAATGGAAGAATGTTGCCTGAATATATGTATTGATGTTATTATTTATTGATTTATATTAGTTACTACTTATTTAATAATTCATTGACACGCCAATGCATTTAATCAATATTAATTATTCGTTCAATTATT